>CM043704.1:52713538-52716038 GCA_023935145.1 Bretschneidera sinensis
ACACTACTACATATATTTTTAGGAGTATAGGTTTTAATTTTGGTTGCCTGCGACAGCACACCAAATTTTGTCGCCATTGCCGGGGAGTGATTTTAGTTAATTTTTTTTTTTTGCTTCTTGTGATCCTTATTTTGTTCTTGAAATTTAAGAAAAAAAACAAAAAAAATCAGAACTTAATAGCCCTTTCACTTCTGCCACGCTGAAATCACTCACAGCTTGACCTTTGTCTACTAAAACTACCATAACGTTCTCTAGGACAATCATATTTACAAGTTGTAAAATTCTCCAGAAAATAGACATCTTGATCTTTCCAAGCATATATGGATCATCTCCTGATTCTTCCTGAATCAGTACAGTTTAATATGCAAAAATGGCTGATCTGTACTGGCAATTCTAGCAATTTAGTGAAACTCTTTTTCACCTTTTGCTAGTGACAACACGACTTAGCAAAATCACCGTGATTGTTTGTGTTTTAGCATAGAATTTTTATTTATTTTCATTACTCTAGATTTTTCTTGATTTGTTTTTCATGGTTTATTAAAGTTTCCTTTATTGTTTATGACTATAACTCGATCTTCTAATCAAGGTCATTTGCAGTGCGATTCAGAAATAGAGAGAACTTTGTGCATGTTAAGAAGGGAAACTTGGAGAAATTTTGAAGAGAATGATCTAGTTCTTGATCCCTTATTTGCTAGCAATTTTGATTTAGAAGAGGAGGAAGTTATGGCTAGAAATCGAACTTTGAAAGAGCTTGCTACCTCTGATTTAAATCAACAACCCTTATGCATAATGTTCCCTACTTTAGATACTACCACTACTTTTGAATTAAAATCTAGACTAATACATCTTTTGCCCACTTTTCATGGCCTTGCAGGTGAAGATCCTCACAAGCATCTAAAGAAGATTCATGTGGTATGCACGAGTATGAAACCCACGGGGGTGACTGAAGAGCAAATTAAATTAAGACCCTTTTCGTTTTCTTTGAAGGTATGCACGAGTATGAAACCCACGGGGGTGACTGTAGAGCAAATTAAATTAAGACCCTTTCCGTTTTCTTTGAAGGATTCAACTATGGATTGGCTCTATTATCTACCCTATGGGAGTATTATCACATGGAACGAGATGAAGAGATTGTTTTTGGTGAAATATTTCCCAGCTTCAAGGGTGGCCAACATTTGAAAAAAAATTTGTGGTATAAGGCAACACAACAGAGAGTCCCTACACAAATATCGAGAGCGTTTCAAGAAATTATGTGCAAGCTGCCCCCATCATCAAATTAGTGAAAAAATACTTATTCAGTATTTCTATGAGGGCCTTCTACCCACTGATAAGAGCATGATTGATGCCTCTAGTGGAGGAGCTTTGGTAGATAAAACTCCCGAGGCCGGAAACTTGATTGCACATATGGCAGCCAATTCTCAACAATTTAGCACTAAGCTTGACCCTCCATCAAAGCATGTTAATATGCAAACGGCAAAAGCTAGTGGGATTTGTTCGGTAGTAGGGCATCCAACTGATATGTGCCCAACTTTTTAAGAGGAGCCCATTGAGCAAATGAGTGCTGCCGGTGATTTTCCTTGACAACTGCAAAGGAAGTATGATCCTTATTTGAGCACGTATAACCCAGGATGGAGGGATCACCCCAATCTTAGCTATGGGCATCCACAAGTAAATCAGCCCACGACTCAAAACCGCCGAAGTTGCCTGCAATATAAGTAGCCATACCCCTCTATACAAAAACTAGGCCAAACTTCTAATTCTAGTATGTCTTTAGAAGATATTGTTAAGTCTCTTGCAACTAACACTTTGCAATTTCAACAAGAGACGAAGTAATTTCAATAAGAAGCGAGGGCCGGTATTCAAAGTTTAGACAATCAGATGAGCCAGATGGCAACCGCAATTAATCGGTTAGAGGCACAAAGTTCAGCGAAATTACCCTCTTAAACGGTAGTAAATCTAAGAGAAAATGCAAGTGCAATCGTTTTGAGAAGTTGTAAAGAGGTTGAGATTCCAGTAAAGGCAGCCCCTGCATCGTCAAAGCAAAAGAAGGAAAAAAAAGGTCATTGCAGACAAGGACATTCCCAATGACGATGACGTACCTAAATGTAAGTTTTTGCCTCTTTCTGATTATAAACCAGTACGTCCTTTTCCTCAGGCTTTAGTAGAATCTAGAAAAGATTAGCAAAATAAAGATTTATATGAGACTTTTCATAGATGCAAGGTAAATATTCTACTTTTAGATGCTATTAAACAAGTACCTCATTATGCTAAATTCCTGAAAGAACTATGTACAATTAAGAGGAAACAGAAACTTAAAGGATGTGAGAAGTTGAGAGTAGAGGAGAATATTTCTGCAGTTATTTAAAGAAAACTCCCTGTGAAGTGCAAAGATCCAGGTATATTTACTATCCCTTGTATGATAGGTAACACTAGATTTGAGAAGGCCATGATAGATTTAGGAGCTTCTATCAATGTCATGCCATATTCTATATATGCTTCT
>CM043704.1:54033538-54216038 GCA_023935145.1 Bretschneidera sinensis
AAAACAGCAAGGCCTGAGACACGGTGGGGTTATTAATGAATATGATAAAATAATAATTTTGAGAAAGAGTTGGATAGCTAAATTGAATGTTTGAATGTATTCTTGTTTTTATATTATTGTTCATATACATATTTCATATCATTGTTCATATGCATATGCATGAAATAAAAGAACCGAGAAAACAGCCGGTCTAAATGAAACCATGACAGCCAGAATATACTGAAAATAAAATAACTAAGAAAGTAGCCGGTCGAAATGAAATCATGACAGCTGGTATATGCTGGAAATAAAAGAACCGGGAAAGCAGCCAGTCTAAGATAAAACATGTCGACACGTGAGACGACGTTCCCAAATAATAATATAATTTAAATTCATGCATTGCATTTGAAAAAATAATAATCTTTTGAAGAAAAAAAAGGGAATCGTCCAGGTGTGGGTACGGTAAGGAAAAAAAAAACCTGTGGACAACACCTGGAGTCCAGGTGTTGTCAAAATGATACAAATTGCTGCATGTAAAACAATAGGGTTGAGAAACTGTGGTGGGGAAGGGGGCGGTTATACTATATATATATATACATGCACACACACACACACACTTTTTACTTTATTTTAATTATTCTTACCAAATCATGTTTGGTTTCCTTCTTTCTTCAATTCAAATTTCTCTCTTTCTTTAAGCACCTGGAGTCCAAGTGTTGTCAAAATGATACAAATTGCTGCATATAAAACAACGGGGCCTGAGAAACTGTGGGGGGGGGTTAATACAATATATATATACACACACACACACACACACACTATTTACTTTATTTTAATTATTCTTATCAAATCCTGTTTGGTATCCTTCTTTCTTCAATTCAATTTTCTCCCTTTCTTTAAACACCTTAGGACTCAAAAAAAAGTTGAAAGAGTAAAATTTTGAAGAGGTTTATGAGAGAATTTTAAAGAGAGTCGAGGAAAGCTCTAAGAAAAATAAAAGGTAATAATATGAATTTGATTTTTTGAAATTTAGCATAGATGAAATTTCCCATAATTCAATGTTGAATTTTTTAAAGGGTATGAATTCTAGAAGAATTGAAGAATAAATTAAAATTTTTTATATAAATATTATGTCAGGTGTTAATGATCAGTCATCGGGTGAAATTTCTAAAAGGAGTATGAAATGCAATGAAGTGATCCACGGATAGCTTTAAGTGCTATGTGGTGAGTTAGATTTACTTTAGTAATCGAGATAAATATGAAATATAAAGTGATAATATTTGAATTAATTATTATCTTATGATGGGATAATAGATGAAAGTTAGTTGATGGGTATGATAGGAATAATTAATATGTTAAGAATTTATTATATGAAAAGTAATATTATTGAAATAATGAGTTGATTAAATATATAATGAAGAGATAAATGAAATTTTTGACAAGCTATGATTGATAATTTGATATGATATATGAGGAGATAATTTAATGAATATGATAAAAATAATAATTTTGAGAAAGAGGTGGATAGCAAAATTGAATGTTTAAATACATGCTTGTTTTTATATTATTGCTCATATGCATATTTCATATCATTGTTCATATGCATATGCATGAAATAAAAGAACCGGAAAGGCAACTGGTCTAAATGAAATAAAAGAACAGTGACAGTCAATATATGCTGGAAATAAAAGAACTAGAAAGGTAACCAGTCTAAATTAAACCGTGACAGCCAGTATATGCTGGAAATAAAAGAACTGGGAAGACAATTGGTCTAAATGAAACCATGACAACTAGTATATGTTGGAAATAAAAGAACCGAGAAGGTAGCCGGTCTAAATGAAATCGTGATAGCTGGTATATGCTGGAAATAAAATAACCGGGAAGGCAGTCAGTCAAAGATAAAACATGTTGATATGTGGGAAGACCTTCTCAAATAATAATATAATTTAAATTCATGCATTGCATTTGTTTTAAATATTGATTATTATTACTTGAGATGCTAAAGTGTTATTCGTGATTGTAAATTTATTGATAGATGAATGAGTCTCATAGAGAGACAGATATGATGATAAATAAATATGAAAATATGATATGATAAGAATTACCTGAGTGATTGATTATATATTGTGAATCTCATAGCGAGGTAATTATGAGGTATAATTGATAGTCTCAAGATGATTAAATGTATGAGAATGAGAGATTGATAAATGATGAGGATTATAACATGAGTAGTGATAATAGAATGATATTATCGAATTATATGAGATATATATGAATGAATATTGAAAGATTATTTGAACAATTGAATACTTCTAGTAAATTTAATTCACTGAACTTGTGAAGTTCACTCCTCATTATTAAATAATTTCAAGTAGCAGGCAGGACATATAGATTGTTGAGCTGTGATTCAAACTGAGTGATTATCTGTAAATCTCGTGATCCACATCCTTAGACTAATGGAAAGAAAAAAAAATATTATTAAATATTCATGCATCATGTATTGTATATATTATTCCAGTTGAAATTTTAATAATGTAACTCTCCTGTTGAGGGTTGAGGATTGATGTATAGATATATATACACATTCAGTTGATGTATGTTTTTAGATTGTTGCATATATGTGTCGTGCTAAGATTTCAAAAAGTGACGACACCGTCTTGGGGGTGGCCAACCCGAGATGGGTCGTTACAATTTTGGTATCAGAGCATTAGGTTTTATAATTTTGGTATCAAAGCATTAGATTTTATGATTCTCAGCTTACCAACTATCTGTCATGCCTGCTACCTGAAATTATTTAATAATGAGGGATGAGCTTCACAAGCTCAATGAATTAAATTTACTAAAAGTATTCGATTATATACTCCAAATCACATCTTATAATTCAATTATTTCTAATAATCTTCTGATATTCATTCATCTCTTTCTTCAAATAATTCAATAACAATATTCTGAAATACTACTCAATTTCATAATTCCCCCATTACACAATCTCTTCTTAAGTTACTCATAAGATATATCAATATTTCAATCATATATTTAATCATCTATAAATTCTCAATTCAACATCATCAATTACCTCGTTATGAGGTTCACAACATATAATCAATCACTCAGACAATTCTCATCATATCATACTTTCATATTTCTTTCTCATCATATTTACACTGTGAGACTCGTTTATCTATCAATAAATTTACACTCAAGAATAACACTTTAGTATCTCAAGCAATAACAATCTATATTTAAAGCCAATGCAATGCGTGAATTTAAATGTTCTTGTTATTTGGGAATGTCTTCCCACATGTCGACATGCTTAGTTTAGACCGGATGCTTCCTTGGTTATTTTATTCTCATTTAGACCGGCTGCTTTCCCGGTTCTTTTATTCTCATTCAGACCGACTGCCTTCTCGGTTCTTTTATTTTCATTTAGACAAGTTACTTTCCTAGTTCATATGAACAATGATATTAAAACAAGCATGTATTCAGACATTCAATTTAACTATCCAATTTTTTCTCAAAAATTATTATTTGATCATATTCGTTATATATTTCTCCTTCTATATCATATCAAATTATCAACCATAGCTTGTCAAGAATTTCACTTATCCCTTCATTATTTAATCAACTCATTATTCAAATAATATTACTTCTCATATAATAAATATCTAACATGTCAGTTATTCCTATCATACCCATCAACCAACTTTCATCTATCATTAAATCATGTGTTAATAATTAATTCAAATATTATCACTGTATATTTCATATTTATCTCGATTACTAAAAGTAAATATAACTCACCACATAGCACTTAGAGCTACCCATAGATCACCTCATTTCCTTTTCTACTTTTCAGCAATTTCCTCCGATTGCTGATTGCCAACACCTGACATAATATTTATACTAAAATTTCTAATTTATTCTTTAATTCTTTCATAATTTCAGGAAATTTTGTGTATGCTAAATTTCAAAAATAAAATTCACATTATTACCTTTTGTTTTTCTTAGAGCTTTCCGTGACTCTCTGTAAAATTCTCCTATAAACCCTTTCAAAATTTTACTCTTTCAACATTTCTTTCAGTCTCCAAGTGTTTAAATAAATAGAGTAGTTTAAATTGAAGTTGAAGAAAACCAAACAGGATTTGGTTAGAATAATTAAAATAAAGTAAAAAGTGTATATATATATATATATATATATATATATATATATATATATTACTATCCCCACCGTTTTTCATTTTTGTGTTGTGTACCATGAAGCACTTTGGTTTTCTTTTGGCAACACCTGGACTCCAGGTGTTGTCATGCCCTTTTTTTTCTTTCTTCTTTTCTTTTCTTTTCTTTTCTTCCCTTTTCTTTTTCCTTTATCCTCCAAACCTAGACGCTTTAAATTTTTTTTCTTCTTTTTCTTTACACCACCACGCGTCCAATTTTGTTTTTTTTCAAAACAATTATTTTATTCAATAATAAATCTTTCACAGATATATTATTTTAATTCCGTGTCATATTTATCAAATTACTTCTTTACTCATACTTTACGAGCACGGGTATTACAATTCTACCCACCATATAAAAATTTCGTCCTCAAAATTTCCTTACCTAACTCAAGAAATAACTGTGGATAATATTTCTTCATAGTTGCTTCATGTTCTCACGTAATCTCTTCAACATCTTTATTCCACCACTGAACTTGAACTACTGGAATTACTTTATTACACAAAGCTTGTTATTTTCTATCTAAATTTCTCATTGGTACTTGTATAAAAGTCAAACCTTCCTGAATTTCTATAGCTTGGCTCGACATATTATGAAATTCATCCTGTAAACACTTTCTCAAAAGTGAAACATGAAACACATTGTGTAACTGCTTTAACTTTGGAGGCAATTGCAGGCTATACGCGACTAGCCCAACTTTCTCAACAACATCATAGGGTCCCACATACCTTAGACTCAACTTTCATTTCTTGTTTAAATCTCAATACACCTTTCTATGGAGATATTTTTAAATATACCCAACCACTTATTTGAAACTCAAGAGATCTTCTCCTATTATCAGCATAGCTATTCGGTCTACTATGTGATACTTTACGGTTCTCTCTAACCAGTTTGATCCTCTCAGTTATCAACTCAATAATTTATAGACCAAATATATTTCTCTCTCCCATTTCTTCCCAACATATAGGAGTTCTACACCTCTGTAACGACCTATCCCAGGTTGGCCACCCCCGAGACGGTGTCATCACATTTTGAAAATCCCAGAACGACACATATATGCAACAATAAAAATCTATCAACTACAATTATTTACATCAATCCTCAACCCTTAACAGGGGAGATACATCATTCAGATCTCAACTTAAACATTTTATACAACATAATATGCGTGAATATTTACAAATATTTTTTTCTTATTAGTCTGAAGATGTGGACCACGTGGTTTACAGATAATAAATCCGTCTGAATCCCAGCTTACCAACTATCTATCCTGCCTACTGCCTGAAATCATTTAACATTGAGGGATGAGCTTCACAAGCTTAGTGAATTAAATTTACTAGAAGTATTTAATCCATATAAATAGTATTTTAATATTTAATCATTTATATCTCATATAACTTGATAATAGCATTCTACTATCATTACACATATCATAAGTCTCATTTTAGACTGACCGCCTTCCTGGTATTTTAATTTAAGCTAGAACAACTGCCTTCCCGGTCTTTTATTTTCAGCTAGACCGGTTGCCTTCCCGATATTTTAATTTTAACTATACCGGCTGCCTTCCCGATCTTTTATTTTCAGCTATACCAACTGCCTTTCCAGTCTTTTATTTTCAGCTAGACCGATTGCCTTCCCGATCTTTTATATTCAGCTAGACCGACTGTCTTCCCGGTCTTTTATTTTCAGCTAGACCGACTGCCTTCCTGGTCATTTATTTTATGCATATGAGCAATAATATAAAAACAAGCAAACTAGCTACCTTCTTGGTATTTTATTTCATGCATATGAACAATAATATGAAAACAAGTATACATTCAAGCATTCAATTTAGCTATCTAGATCTTTCTCAAAATTATTATTTTTATCATTCATTAAATTATCTCTTCATATATTATATAAATTTTCAATCATATTTTCAGAAGTTTCATATAATTCTCAACATAATTTTCATTAATCCATCATTTTTAAAATATGAATTTTTATATAATTAATTTTCAACATATTTTCGAAGTCCAAATCAATAAATCAATCAATTTTCATTTATAACAGAAAATACATCGTTAAATCATTATAATTCAAATATCATAAATTCATATTTTTATTGGTCTCGATTACTAAAAGTAAATCTAACTCACCACATAGTGCTTAAAGCTACTCGTGGATCACCTATTTGCATTTCCTACTATTTTCAGTAATTTCACCTGATTACTGATCGTCAACACTTGACATAATATTTATATTAAAATTTCTAATTTATTATCCAATTCTGCCATAATTCATACCCTTTAAATTTCTACATCAAATTCTGGGTAATTTCATGCATACATAATTTCAAAAATAAAATTCACATTATTACCTTTTGTTTTTTTTAAAGCTTCCCTCAAATCTCTTTAAAATTCTCTCGTAAATTTCTTCAAAATTTCAATCTTTCAACATTTCTTTGAGTCCACATGTGTTTAAAGAAAGAAAGTAATTTGAGAGAGAAATTAAGTTTTAACAACTACAAAAGCTATATATATATATATATATATATATATCCAAAACTGTCATTCTCATGTTTCCTGTCTCACATGCAATATATATGCATGTGTAGACAACACCTAGACATCCAAGTGTTGTCTTTTTTTTTTTTTGCCTTCTTATATTTAACCATACATGCTATACACCTTGATGCTAGCGTCCAAGTGTCTCCTTTTTTTCTTCTTCATCTTCGTAACCACACACCAGGTGTCTTTTTTTTCAAAAAAATTGTTTTATTCAATAGTAAATCTTTCATGTATATATTATTTAATTCCATGTAATATGTATCAAATTACTTTTTTATCTTTACTTTAAGAACACGAGTATTACACATAACAAATAATTACATTGAAAAACACAACTCTACCGCTTGATACAACCAATACGTTAATTAACAATTGGTTCTTTATGTTACTCTAACCATTTGACATTATTGAAAAACTATTGGTCTTTTATACCCATCAATGCATGATCTTCTTTAAACTTCTCCTTATCTAGTAATAATGTTCTCAATTTTTTTCGCACAAGGTGACTTATATCCTTTAGGCAATTCATTAATTCATCTTACCATATCAACAAAAAAGGATAATTTGCAACATTAAAAGGTATTCCAAAACCATAAAAAAAAATCTTGCAATTAATTCATCCATATAATGCTTTAAGAAAAACTCAATCATATCACAAGTAAGCTTGTTTTGATTCACCATTTTACTTTGTGGTGGAATAATTGAAACATTTGAAGAGGTTTTGCGCACGAAAATTCTTTTTGCCTCATCCCCTACTTTTTTCATATTCTCTCGTTCATCTTTGCTTACTTTAGAACGTAATGCAATTCCTTATGCCCTTTGATCATATAATATGCTAATGAAATGAGCTCTAATGTGAGAATAAGTCCTTGTTTAGGGTTGAGTTTTGCATCTAAAATTACAAATCCATTTGTTATCTTTTTTCTCTCCAACTACAATCGCATACAGTCTAAGAGGAGTTGATGTTGGTCCACATAAATTTCGGCTTATCCCTTTATTTTATACCTACAAAAAGAGAATAAAACTATATAAATAACAAAAAAAAATAGATTCACTATGAAACACAAACTAAATATATTGATATATACAATAAGCAACAATATAACTACCAGAATAAGTGAACACTAATGAAAATAAAATGATTCTTTTAGAACTTGGATTTGGATGCTCTCCATTTGAGAATTGAAATGAAAGTTAAATTCATGGTGAGATCAAATGATACCACGACAAACATGGATTTGAATTCTTTCAATTTGATGATATGACATTCAATATCACTATAAACTTGATTAGCTTCGTTTTAATTCTTAAATGAAGAATATCAAAATTCTTAGAACCTCAGCTCTATCTAGTGCTCACATTAGATAACCATTGGACGATAACAAGTTAACCAAATGGACTATTGATGCTTCTACGTTCAAGATAAAATTGTCATTACAGTCCCAAAAATAAAAACTAAAAGGACTAAAAACCAAAGAAGATTTGCTATCACTTCATGGCATAACTTAGTACTTAGTGGATATGCTCTTATTGACATGAATAACCTAGATCAACAGTATACTCTAAAATATTTACCACAAGTCCAAATTGTTTTCATTGTACTAGTGAACCTTGTTCCATGATTTTAGGCTTTAAAGGTTCAATATACACCATACAAATTCTTTCATATTGGATTTTAATGAATAAATTTTACAGTTTACACAAATTCTATGGCAAGGTTCAAAATTACACCATACAAACCGTTGATGAAACTAGTTTATACAAGTTTGGGTAGATTTTCCCAAATTTAGAAGACACCAAAAATATATAAAACCTGGCATCAACCGTGATAAATCAAGAACCATATACCATCTCTAATTAAAGGCAAAAAAAAGAATTGGAATAATAAATAATGAATTAAGTACCTGATTATCTTGAGAATTGATATCTGATTGAAGCTTGAGAACTCTTATATTTTTAATGCAAGTTGAACTCAAGTTCCTCCTACAAAAAGTGAGTGTAAAACCGCGACAAACCTAAGAGTTGTCTTGGTTTGAGATATTCTCTAATTGTGTGGTCCTAATTTTAGGGCGTTTGGGAATGGATTTAATCAAACTTCTTAAATATCTTCTCTTCGATTTTTGTCTTGAAGAAATTTAAGAAACTGAATTTAAGTTGAATTAAATCCATTCTCAAACATGACTTATATGCTTCTAAAATAACAAGTTAGTCTTTTACATATTCTTTAAAACAAAGAATATCATTTTTTTTCATTTAGTAGAAAATCCATTATAACGTGAGTGCTTCATAGAACAATGCACATTTATTTTCAATGATTCAACGATTTTCATAACCAAGTTCATCGATTTTTATTTTTAAAATTCATGTATTATAATTAAAAGGAGCGTACTCTCATAATAAAATAAATGTCTAACATTTAGATGTTGATTATGATAAAAGAAAATTAATGTGCAGAGGATTAATTGATTCTGAATGGTGATATAAATTTAGGGAAATTTTTTTCATCAACATTAAAAGGTTATCAACTTGAAATTAAGAAAGAGATTTCAAGTTTAAATATTAGTATCCACCTTGAATTTTTGCTAAAATATAAAACCGGTTCGGTCTGATCTTCGGTTCATCAGTTCATCATAACCGGATTGATCGGTCGGTTTTCACCATTTCAAGATTTTAATTGTAAAATGGTCTGATATACCCGCACCATTCCGAGATTCATTAACCGGTTGACCTGCCGGTCCGGTTCTATAACTATGGCAACGTGCCCTCATCAAAACACGCATAGGCTAGTGGCGGGAAAACCAAAAAATCCCTCCTTTAATGATTCACCTCCCCGCTCTACGACAACTCTCTCTCTCGCTAGGGTTTAACAAGACTAGGTACAAGGTTCCCTTTTTCTGTCAGCCCGAGAAAATCCAACCAAAAAAGATTTCTCCCTCTCCGTAGCAATCCAAACGGAGGAAAGGAGAAAATGCCAACATACAAAATCAGGGGAATCGACGTGGATTTCCCGTTCGAGGCCTACGATTGTCAGCTCATTTACATGGAGAAGGTCATCGAATCTCTCCAAAATGTGAGTTTCCATAGTGTTGTCGTTTCTTTTTGATCGTAAAAATCCTTGACATTTAGCTATAGTATTGTTGATATTCGGTGGTAATAATAACATTCTAATAAAACGCAATCTTAGCCCGTGCTTAGTTAGCTTCGTAGTGTGTTATTGACGTGTTTGTGATAATGTCATGTGATCGAGCGAATCAGCAACTTTTTTGGCATAAATTGAGTGGACTTTGACACTGATTATTGATATTTTTTGTGCTTGGAGCTCAATTTTGCACTTAACGATAAAGAATCACATTGGTACTGATTTATTGAAATTGAGTTTAATGGACTGTAGTTATGTTTGCTTGCTTTTAATGTTATTTTGATGTCTTTGTGATGTAGGGCTTTCATTTTTTTAATATATTTTGGACTATTTGAACAGTGCTGGAATAAATTGACAAGATATTTATACTGGGTGATCATGACTTTAAGTTAATGAGTTTTGTTTTGTGACCTTAGTTGATCAGGAACTCATTCGTTACTCATCATTAAAATTGATTTTAGTAGACCAAAAACTCTGTGTGCTGTTTATTTGCTAGCAATGTCCTATCGATGATTTTATGATTCGGGCACACGATTATTCCTTTTTGGTTTATTAATAAAACATTTTTGGCATAAAGTGACTGGACATTGATGCTAAGAGTCTTCCTAGTTTGTTTCTTATTTTAAATGGTAAAGTCTTCAATTTTTTTAAAAATAATTGTGATAGATTTTAGTTGGCTATTGTTGTAATATAGTTTTCCTTTCAATGTATCATTTCAATGTTTGCAACTTTTACTTGAATTTGCGAGACATCCTATGCACCATCATTTTTTTTGATAAGTAAGAATATATTAAAAAGAAAGCACCAAGTGGGTGCGACCCATTTACAAAAGGACTATCTATACGATAGTATACCTATGAATTCAAGGAACTCTTCCTTGTGTACAAAGAATTTCCCCTTAAACCAAAAACAAACGGTATTTAACCATCCTGTCCACCATCATCAATCTGTCCTACATTTTATCATCAACAATAATATTTGATTGTGTGATATTCCACACACATTAATGACGTGGCAGAAATGTAATGCACTTTTGGAGAGTCCTACTGGAACTGGGAAAACTTTGTGTCTTCTCTGTGCCACATTAGCTTGGAGGAAGAGTTTGGGCAGTTTCTCAACTGGTAGGAGTGAAAAGATGAGTGAGATTTCGGGGAGCAACTCAGATATGGCTCTATCACAGTCTGGAACTACCAATCTTCCTACTATCGTGTACACATCACGCACTCACAGCCAGCTCCGGCAAGTGATTCAAGAATTGAAAAGAAGCAACTACAGGTCAGAGTTGATTTCCTAGATGATCTGTTTTGCTGTTAAGATTTTCACCATTCAGTGATCGCTGATGATTTTCTCTCTATGTGTTGCTTTTTATAGTTGCTCTTTTAATGCACAATGTTATGTGCTGCAAAGTGAGAAAAATGTCAATAAGGAATGTCTTTACAATGGGTTCGTTCAAACTTTTCTTTTGTCAATAGTAATGGTTTTGGTGTCTTATAAGAAAAGATAAGTGCAATTTTCTTTCTTGATAAATTTGTCTCTTTTTGTTATATGTTCAACATGAAAGAGTTAAGAGTTCAGTTCGTATGACAACTAAGGACCAAGTTGTTATGTTAAATTTATCATTTGAGTCATTCTCATGCATTTGACATGACATAACATCTTTGCAACCAGATGGTGTGATCTTAATAAAGTGAAATTGATTCTGTTGCTTTTCCACATTGGTTTGGATTACAGAGAAGCCTGCTTTATTTGTTTAATCGTTTATATATATGTGAAGTAATTTATTTTGGTAAAGATTCGGCCTACTAGAATGAACCATCAATTTGAACAGCCCCTTACACCCCACTCTACAGTTATTCATTAAGGGTAAAATTGGTAAAACATAAAAAATTACAAGTGGAGCTCCCTGTAAATTAGTACTTTAGCTTCTGGTGGTTCAAAACGGTTGTGTCCGTTCGCGTTGTTCGTATAGCAATGCTCAATTTATTTTCATTAATCATTTTTATAAACCCCACTATGTTTTATCTTACTATGTGCTTTTTTGGGGCTGATATGTCTACTTAGGATTGTCTTTTGGGCAGACGAAAGCTTAGACACAAGTTATACATGAATAATTTAACATATTTACATTTAAATATAGGATAAACTTTCGTTGCCACTCATGTTGATGGAACTTGCCAACATTTTGTTTATAGTTCATTGTGGTTGGCCTTTTGAGATGTGTCTGTCATCACTGTTATAACTTATTATAAGTTCAGATAATAAGAGCGAAGTTCCTTTGCTTCATAGAATCTTCAAAGCAATTGCTAGATAATTAATGGAATTGATACTTTGATAATCTCCAAGACAAGTCTGCTTAAGCCTTTAATTTGTTCATTATTAGAGAATATGCAGGCCCAAAATGGTAATATTAGGATCGCGGGAGCAATTATGCATTCATGATGAAGTGAGTTTACTTCGTGGAAAAGTACAAACAAATGCTTGCCATTACCTTTGCAGAAAGCGTGGAAAGCGTCACTGTGCTCATTTTCCTCTTGTTGCTGGTAATTTTCCTATAATATTCCTATGTGCCATGATATATCAGAGTGTACAGTTTTCCATTTTATATAAACTGAGTTGTCACAATTTTGATTTATAATTACATATTCTTATACCAACATGTACACGCACGCACACACACACACACACACACACACACACATATTGTTTCTTTTTGGGAGGTAAATACTAGGTTCGGTATTACTATGTGCAACAGCGGAGTAGAAAGTTGATTTTACAATCAAGGAATAGTATTTGGAGTTTCTCATTGCATGAGTATGGCTCTAGAATATGGATTTTCACTCTGTAAATTATCCTTAGACAATTTTAATTTGCAGAATACGACAAGACATGTTATCATCTTCTTGTGATTTTCTCTACACGATACTGGTGATCATGGTCCATTATGTGCAGTTTCTTACAATGATGTGGTGGCTTGTTTTAGTAACAAAATTTTATTGGAGATGGTAGATTGCTCTTTTTCAACTATTTGCTCCATCATTTTATTTTAAAATTCTGATGTACATAGTGAAAGCATGACCAGCATAGCTTTGGTGGGTGCTTCACGCCAAACTTGAGTTGTTTACATAAGTAGGAGCCTGTTATTTCTGTGCAATCATGATGCTAGGAATTGTTGAATGTATGGGAATTACGGTGAAATATGCTGCTTGATGTAGAACAGTAGGAGTTTTGAGATTGAAAGCAAAGAAATAAAATGAACAATTCCCAATCACAAGGAAACAGCAAGCCCAATATCAAGGATGCAATCAATTTTCAATAATAATCTGTTTTGTTCATTCAAAGCTAACGTAAAAAACATAGGAATGCCTTCTTGCAAGCTTATTGGGATGCAATTTGGGGTCGCTTCCTTTTATGTACGTTGGTCTCTTGCTTGGAGCTAAATTTAAAAACAAAGTGTTTGGAACCCCATTGTGGAAAGGTTTGAAAGACGGTTAGCCGTGGATGAATCACGTTCTCTCAAAAGGAGGAAGACTTACCCTCATTAAAAGTATTCTCTCTAGCCTCCCTATCTACTTTATGTCTCTCTTTCCCATCCCTAGTTCGATGGCAAAGAGATTGGAGGATATTCAAAGGGGGTTCCTTTGGGGCAATTTGGGGGAGAATTACAAGTATCATTTGGTGAGGTGGGGTGTGGTTAAGCAACCGATGGAAAAAAGGGGAACTTGGTATTAAATCCCTTTCTTTATTCATTAAAGCTCTCTTAGGGAAATGGTTATGGAGATTTCTTGTAGAGAGGGATCATCTTTGGAAGAAAGCAGTGGAAGCTAAGTTTGGGATGGATTCTAATGGGTGGATGACTAAGGAAGGGAGGGGGGTTATGGTGTAGGGGTTTAAAAATGGATTTGGTAAGGTTGGGAAGCTATGGGTCCTTGTCTTTCCGTGATGGTGGGTAATGGGGAGAGAACTCGTCTTTGGCATGACACGTGGTTTGGAAACTCCCCTTTAAAAGACAAATTTTCGGATATCTATGCTATTGTGAGAAATAAAGAAGCTTTTGTTTGTTCTTGCATCTCATTGACTAATGGTATAATCTCTTGGGATGTGCCGTTGATCCGAAATGTCCATGATTGGGAAGTTGAGTGGATTCAAAGTTTCTTGGAAGCTTTGTATAGTTATAGGATGAATTTATCTAGAGAGGATATGATTAGATGGAGGGATAGACCGTAAAAAAGGTTTGAGGTGAAATCTTTCGAGTTTTTTTTGTGTTGGAAGCCTCTTGGGAGAAGATTCTTACTATTGACAATTTACAAATAAGGGGGAAAGTGATTGTTAATAAGTGTTTCATTTGCAAACTTGTGGTGAGTTCGTGTTTCATCTTTTGATGGAGGGTTTTTTGGCTAGAATCTTGTGGGAGATGGCTTATAGACTTGCGGCTTTTTGTCGGCTCCGTGATAGATGAAGTATGGACTTGGAGTGGGTTACTGGCTCCTAAGGAGCTTAAGATAGTTTATTCGTTGATTCCCCTTTATATTTTTTGGATCGTGTTGAATGAGAAGAATCTTAAAGCTTTTGATAGTATTGAGAGGTCTATTGATGTAATTAGAGACCAATGCCCTTAATTTTTGGGTAAAAGGGATTTTTTTATTTTTTGTAAATGAGGTAGATCTTGTAGATTTTGAGAGTTTTCATCCTTTAGATAATCGTTGTACATGGGTTGCAACCCCTTGGTGCGTTTTTTATTATATACTTTTTACTTATAAAAAAACAACATAGGAATGCCTTATATAGACATCTTAGAAACCCTAGGTATATCCAAATAAGGAAACTAAATGAACCAAAATCAAAATCAAATCCCTAATAAGATATTTAATTCCTAAATTAAATCCCTAAAACCCTAAACCATAGTAGTTAAATCCCTAAAACCCTAATACCTATTATGTTATCAAGATTACATTACTCTTTAATAAGATAACCATAATACTCAAATTGAAAAGCCTAAATCTTTTCTTCCATGCTTACTCCATCACTATTCCTTTCTTGTGTATGCATTAATATTACTTTCTCTTTAGATCTGAAGATGTAGAATATACAACCTGAGATGATAATGCCAGGCATGTGTATTTGTTCTACATTGGTGTTCTTAGAGTTGAATGGTTATAAAGGATTACTATATTCCATGTTCAAAGATTTTTGAGTTGCTTATAAAAAAGATGTTGAGTTGAGTTGAGTCCTCTTGTAACAATCAATGTGTGACAATCTTTCTGCTAAATATTATATCTAATTAAATATTTTTATATACGCGTAAGTGATTTGCATGTCATTGTTTGATGTCTGAGCTTTTGATGAATGTAAACTTGGTTCTTAAAGCATTGCATGTTCATGCTAATGGTTGTTTTGTACCTGAATAGTTGTCCTGCATCTTGGGAATGGGGATGTTACTGTTAGTATTTTATGTATTATTTACAATTATTACATCTCTTCCAATCCTTGGCACTATGACCTTGAGAAAACTTCCAATTTCTGCAAAGTTGGATGAAATTTGAACATTCTACGTTCCTGTAAAGATAATAAAGAGGGGACAGATTGTTCCTTTTCTCCATTCTTTAATGATTGGAAAAGTGCTAGCATTAGGTTATTTTACATGGAAAAAGTTTCTGCTTCATTTATCTCTTTCAGATAATGTCATATACTAGTGTGCTGGTTTTTCAACTCTCTCTCTCTATCTCTCTTACTTTCACTCTCTTCTCTCTTGATGTCAGACATTCATGCACACACACGCTTCCTAATGCATTGCAGTTTTGAAAGTGAATGCATAGATGGAGTAGAGTTATGGGTTTTGTTTATCCACATTAAATATTCTGGCAAGAATTTTTATGATGGTGATTTTGGTATCATGGATGTTATCAAATAAATGAGATAGCATCCACATTTGTTATTTACAGAATTTTTTTTGATGGTTTGATGTAGTATTTATTTCAGTCAATTCTGACTCTGACTTCCATATGACTGTGTTTTTCCTGTAGATTACATGAAGCACAATCCTAATCTTGGAGATGAACCTGTTGACATTGAGGATTTGGCCAATATTGGAAGAAGATTTGGGCCGTAAGTTCTTGTAGTAGTGTTCTCCTGCCGTGCTAGTCTACAAAGTTCCTTGAAATATACATTTTTTGTTCTAAAAATCACTGTTGCTGTTGGTACTGTGGACCATGTTGGGTTGCTATATTTATTTGACACCTCTTTCTTATAGGTGCCCTTATTACATTTCACGAGAGCTCCACAAGGTTGTTGATATCTTATTTGCGCCTTATAACTATCTTATTGATCGTGGGAATAGAAAATCTTTAAGCCTTGACTGGAACAACAGTGTACTGATATTTGATGAAGCGCACAACCTGGTAAGAGAAATAAAAAAAATATAATTAGGATAATTTAATTTGTTTATAGAATTTTTGAACATCAATATTATGATTTTGCATGTTCTTTTCTGTGTATCCATTCTGAGAACTTATTTGTGGATAACTTATTAACTGATACTTCTGAAGGTTTAGTTTATATATTATTTTGCATTAGTTTGGCCACTCATTAATATGTGTAAAATGCAGGAAAGCTTATGTGCAGATGCTTCCTCTTTTGACTTGTCTGCTGGGCTTTTAACTGCATGCATTTCTGAAGCAAAAAACTGTGTTGACCTCTCTGTAGCAAGGAGAAATGAATCAAATGACAAATCACAAAATCCAGATAATTTTGCTATTCTTAGAGGTAAATTTAATTGGTACTTTGAAAGAACATCAAAGTTGCTACCCCATAATATTTTTGCAATTCTTATATTTACAGTTTTTTATGAGTGCATATATTTATTTACCTTTCTTGTAATATTGTTCAGGGTGTCTAGACCAGTTGTATTGGTTCTTCTGGTCATATGGTTGACTTCATGCTTGTAATGTTTTCCTGCTTATTGTGTTTACATTGTTGAGAAATAATTTCAGTCATTTTGTTACTTATCAAAAGGGAAAAAAACTTCAGCCGTTTTTCTGGCAACTCTAAATCCATGTTAATTTTGCTTTGTGTACTCTTATATCTTTGGACCTGAACGGTGCATATCTTGCAGCACTTCTTCTGAAACTAGAGAAGCGGATTGCTGAAGTGCCAGTTGAATCTAAGGAACTTGGATTTACCAAGCCCGGGCCTTACATCTATGAACTACTTGCTGACCTCAATATCACACATGAAACTGCTTCTAAGCTCATTAATATAATTGAGGAAGCTACGGTGCTACTTGAGGAAGATAAGCTGCAAAAGACAAAGGGTACTGCTTGCAGACTGGAAGCTATTAGTGACATCCTTAAAACAATCTTTAGAGAGAAGGGAAATGCCCATGCAGAGTTCTACCGTGTAAGCTTGGAACTTGTTGATTTATGGTAACAAAATCATGATGGACTGGACTGGGAATTTTATTGCCAATCTTATTTACCTAATTTTCAAGTAACATTGGTTCCGTATTTTGTGTTCTATCATTGGGTTAGGTATCTGCATTAAAAAATTTCCCCTTTTCATTTTAGGTTCACGTGCAGGAAGTTGAGGCAAATGCTGCAGATTTCTTAAAAGGTAACTTAATTTTTTTTTGCCAGCATTCAGAGTGGATTCCCATTTTAATTTCTTATTTTGAAATTTATTTCATATTCTCATTTTCTGATAATATGTTGATTGGCATCAATCTACCAGATTATACTTGCAATGTAAAAATTCTGGCTTAATTGCGTTCGCTACCTTCAAATTGGGGGGTAGTTGTAGGTGGTACCTCCATTCAAAAAGTGGCAATTTATGCCCTAAACTTTTTGATTTGTTGCAATTTGTGTTTTCTGGTCAAATCTTAGTCAATTTGAGTCAATGGAATAATTTGAACTGCAAAAGTAGCCATGTGTCGATCATGCATTGGCTCCCATAAAAATTAATTAAAAAATCTTTAAAAATATTATAAAAATTCCGGAAAACTAGAAAAATTAAACAAAAATTAAAAATTTCCTCTCTTTTCTTCTTCTTCTTCTTCTTAAACATGAATCCCCACAACCAGAAACCGAAACAACCACCCAAATCCAACCCACACAGCCCCTATCCTTCACCACGACGACGACGATGACAGATATGAAGCTAAAGAAGCATGTATGCAGCCATATGATTCGTAGCATGCCAAGGAGAGTGTGTCTTTCACCTGACTCAATGTGAGAGAAATAACAAGATTCGATTTTTTATTTTATGAGCAAGAGCTTTGTGGAATCAATATTAGTGGGTCACATGTGAATGCTGACTTGATTCAAAGCTTTTGTATAAATTTAGTTATTTAAAAAACAAGAAGGAATGAGTTAGTGGTGTGGCTAGATCTGTCGATGACGACTTGCCGCAACGTTTCTTGGTGAGGGGTGTTTGGGTGACGAGATTGGGTTGTCCTTGTGTAGATTGGGGGGATGTATTGGGATTTAGGGTGGATATGATTTTGAGAGGTGTTTAAGGTGTTCGATTAAATTTTAAGTTAATTCGTTAGTGGTGGGATTCTGGTCATGGGAGTGGTAGAACTTGAGGTGGCGTATTCCTTTTTCAGGGTGGAATTCTTGTCATGGGAGTTGCTTAAGACAGGCGGGCTCTATCCAGCCTAGACCTGAGAGAGACGAACCAACCGAGATTTGAGAAGAAGAAGATTCTGGACTTTTGGATATATTTTTTTTTGGTTTTTTAGTTTTTTTTTCTTCTAATTTTTTCAGTTCTTTTTTAATTATTTTTAAATTTTTTTTAAGGTGACATGGCATATAAATTGGGGATTTGAGATCTGACACTTTTTTTTAATGGAAATTTGGCCTGAAAGCACCAATTGCAGATTTGCAACAAATGTACAAATTTGGGGCATAAATTGCCACTTTTTAAAATGGATGGTACCACCCGCAACTACCCCCAAAATTGAGGGTAGTGAATGCAATTAAGCCAAAAATTATTAATCAAAATGCTTCTTGTTATTATGCATTATTTTGAGTATGCAATAAATAACAATTTATATTGGAATCTTATGAATGATAATCATTTTGTTGAAGTATAATAATGGTTTACCTCTTCTAGTGCCACAATGTATGTCTGGTCTTAGAATGTAGGGTTAGCAGCTTTGTGAAGGTCATGTACATGTGCATTTTTCTGCTTGGTGGTTGGGAGTGGAAGCTAAGTTTGGGATGGATTCTTGTGGGTGGATGTCTAAAAAGGGGAGGGGGCTTATGGAGTAGGGGTGTGGAAATGAATTAGGAGGGGATTGGAAGACTTGCGTGCTTGTCTTTCAGTGTCGGTGGGGGATGGTAGGAGAACCCGACTTTGGCATGATTCTTGGTTTGTTAACACTCCTCTTAAAGACAGGTTTAAGAGATTTTCGCAATTGTGAAGGATAAGGAAGCTCTTATTTCTTCTTGTATCTCGGTGTCTAATAGTATTATTTTGTGGGACGTTCCTTTGATTCATAATGTTCAAGATTGGGAGGTAGATAAAGTTCAAAGTTTGTTGGAAACTTTGTATAGCTATAATATGGATTTGTCTAAAGGGGATGTGGTTAGATGGAGGGATAGAAAAGGTAAAGGTTTTGAGGTGAAATCGTTCTATAAGATTCTTGTGGATGGGGATTCCTCGGACAGCTCTCCCAATTTCCCATGGAAAGCAATTTGGTGTTCTAGTGTCCCAAAGAAAGTATGTTTTTTCGGGTGGGAAGCCGCTTGAGAGAAGATTCTTACTTTAGAGAATTTACAAAAAAGGGGAAGGTGTTGGTGAACCATTGTTTTATTTGCAAAAGTTGTAGAGAATTCATGTTTCATCCCTTGTTGGATTGTTCTTTGGCTAGAGCTTTATAAAAAATGGTTTATGAGGTTTTAGGTGTGTCTTGGGTTCTTGCCAGCTCTGTGAAGGCTGAAATTTAGGCTTACGGTGGGTCTCGAACCTCAAAGAAACTTAAGAAAGCTTACTCTATGATTTCCCTTTTTGTTTTTTTGGTTAGTTTGGAATGAGAGGAATTGTAGAGTTTTAGATTGCATTAAGAGACCCTTAGTTGTAATTAGGGAAAGGTGGTTCAATGCCCTTATTTTTTGGGTAACAGGGAATTCTTTTATACATGAAGTAGATTTAGTAGATTTTGTGAAATTTCTCTCCTATGGATAAGCTTGGTCATGGGTTGTACCCCCTTGGTGCGTTTTTTCTTTTTATACAATTTACTTATCAAAAAAAATATTGTAGGCAATAACGTGATGGTTTTTGACATACGTAGATATTCTTGTTTAGAGGTTCAACAAAACAAGTTTAGCTCGTGTGGTAGTGAGAGAGAGTAGGTAGCTGCAAGATTGAAAGTTTTTCTTCCTTCCAGGTGGAGCATAAGAGAAGTTTGAAACTAAATTTACTTATCTTTTAGTTGGCTTACTTGGTTTGCTGAATTATAAGGTTTGTTTTCTTTAAATCTTAAATTTTGATTCTGTAGTTTACTTTTTTGAAATTTAGTTTATTTTCTCAATTTACAATAATCTGTTGATTTGACATCAATTTACCAGATCATTTTTGCAATTTAAAAATTATTAAACACTATGCTTGTTATTGTGCTGATTCAAGTATACAACTAATAACAATTTATATTGGAATCTTATGAATGAAAATAATTTTGTTGTATTATAATGGTCTACTTCTTCTAGTTCCACAATGCATATCTAGTCTTAGAATGTGGGGTTAGCAACTTTTTGGAGGTCATGCACACGTGCATGTTTCTGCTTGGTGGTTGGCAAGTATTTTAGGCAATATCTAATGGTTGTTGACATGGATATTATTGTTTAGAATTTCAACAACGAAAGTTTTAGCTCATGCAATATTGAGGGAGAGAGTAGGTAGCTGCAGCCTGCAAAATTAGAAAATTTATCTTCCTTCTGGGATTTACATTATGTTGGGGGTTCAAAGGGAAAGGAAGGGAATGGTTTCTAAAGGTAAGGAAGAGTAAGGAAAGGAGAGGAAAAGACGGGCTAATCACTTACCCTTGTTTGGGAGTTTTATAAAGTGGAGGAGAGTAGAAGAGGGTAAACAAGCTCCCTTTTTATGAAAACTCTGTAAACCCCCCCGATTTGGGGTCTTAAAAGATTTGACAGGTTGGGAGTTTTGGAGGGTTATAGGAAAACGTTCAAAACCGTTCCCCTCTTTATGAAAAAAAACTCCGAAACAGAGTTTTTTAGTAACCCCTCCTTTACTTTCTCTTACTTAGCCCTCAAAATCCACTCCCAAAAATAGTGTTAGGCTACCAGCTGGAGCATAATGGAAGTTCGAGACTAAATTTATTTGCTTGGTTTTTTCTTAGTTTTCTGAGTTATGAAGTTTTTTTACTTATAAATTTTATTTTTTAATCTTAAAAATTGACTATGTAGTTTTCTTTTCTGTCTGAATTCGTCATAATTTATGGCAGAAAACTTAACTCCTTAGACTGTAATCATATGTTTGCTTAACATGATAACAACAGATCGAGGAGGTGTATTATGCTAGCCTCGGAATGCCTTTTCTGTAACAGTGACAAATTCACATATTATCTATTTTGCTTGTGCAGGTAAGACATCCAGGACACTTAGTTGGTGGTGTTTTAATCCAGGAATTGCCATGCAAGAGTTCTCCAGGATGGGTGTTGGCTCTGTTATATTAACATCCGGCACATTATCTCCCATGGATTCATTTGCACAAGAATTAAAACTGTGAGTCACATTCATGCAGATTATTTCTCCCCTCTTTTATCCAGACTATGACTTCCTTAATTACTAATGGAGAATTTTTAACTTGCCATCTCAGAGATTTTCCTGTTCGGTTGGAAAATCCTCATGTTATATCCTCAAATCAGATATGGGCTGGAGTTGTACCAGTTGGTCCATCAGGCCGCTCTTTCAATTCTTCGTATCGGAATCGTGATTCTCTAGAATACAAAGAAGAGCTTGGAAATGCTATTGGTATGTATGACTATTGTTGGCGACGTTCAGTTTGATAAGCTGATGGTATAACAATTAATTTTAAGCCATTGATCTCGGCACCACTGTTTGACAATGGAGGTAGGCGATAAGTATCTTCTTGCTTTTAGAAAGATGCTTGCTCATTCCCTATTCAATCCTATTATTCGAACATAGGGCAATCCTTATGTATCCTTAATGAATATAGTGGGGAAGGTGAATATGCAGTCCTTAAATGAAAAGAGTGGGGAATGTGGGGTCCTCTTGGGTACATGTCTTAAAAGACTATCTAGTTTTCTAGACTCTAGGGTTTTGGAGAAGGAAGAGGAAACAATGCAAAAAAGTAAATGATCCAATTCTAGTTGTAGTGTAATGCCAAAACCTGTGTTTGTTTATAATTTTCTAAAGAAGCGGCAACTTCTTTCAAGCATCATGAATTTGAGGCAGTGTTCTGAAATTGAGCTAGGGCGTCTTGATTTGGGACAGTAGCGAAAGAAGTAGAAATAGGAGGAATAAAGGGAGATATGGGAAAAAAGGGAGAGAAATGAAGGATGTTAGAGGGAAGAAGAACCTGACTTTAAGAGGGAAGGAGAAGATTTTTTTGATAAGTAAAAATTATATAAAAAGGCACCCAAAAGGTGCAACCTATTTACAAGAACTATTTACACGATAATAAATCAACAAAATCTATAAGGTCTCATTCATTGACAAAAAGTTTACCTTTAAACAAAAAACTAAAGGTGTTGAACCATCTCTCTTTAATAACCTCCAAAGCCCCCTCCTCCAATCAAAAGCCCTTTTATTCCTCTTATTCCAAACAAGCAAAAGAACATAGAGAGATGAATCAAAGAGTGAGTTTTTTTAAGGTCATTAGAAAGAGGGAAGGAGAAGATTAGAGGAAATAGGAGGCAAAGATGAATTATAGGAAAAGAAAAGAAAAACAAGAGAGCGGATACACAAAGATGAGAGATACCAAAGTCTATAGTTTTTTCCATATTGAAGTCTAATTAAAACTCTGATGGAGGTGCTCTTATATAAACACAATTAGTAACTGAATAAAATCACAGCAAATAAATCCCTAATTTCATAGACTAAATCCTAGAATATTACTACTTGATTCCCAAGAATAGTTTAATTACAATATAATCCCAAAAACCAAAATAATAATGATGTAGAAGTAAGAGATTGAAAGTAAAAGTAACAAGAAATTAGTTGAGGAGGCCTTGGCTCAATGGTTAAGGCTGAAGCTATGGGTCCTTAAGGTCCCAGGTATGAGTGGTTACGGATGGATCGAGGACCATTACCTAGGGGGGCGAAGGTGTTAAATTTTTTTTTTTTATCATCGACTAAAAGTTCATTAAACTATATTTGCTTCAAGATCTTGCATAACTTTTCTTTTTAAAAAAGCATCAATGGTAGTTGGTTTGCCCATTTAAATATTTGTAAGTGATTAAAAAAAACTGAGCAAAAAAGATCTTAAATTTCTTCTATAACGATATTGAAACAATAACACCACTATAAACGAATCAGTGCAACTAAAATTGTTTCTCATCAGTATAAAAAAGAAAAATAAATAATTGATTACACAAAGTTGAAGAATCAGATCAGGACTATTACCTTCTCAAAGAGACTATTTTTTTCCCTCTCAACCTCGATCTGTGTAATATTGTAACAGTTACTAAGTGGAAGAAGAAAGAAAAACATTGGGAAGAAGTTTAGTGTAGCAGCAGCACTATATTGTTTAGGTGAGAGACTTTTTAGGTAGCGAAGTCCAAAGGAAAAAAAGAAAGCTTAACCGTGTATAATGTAGGTCCGTCAATGTAAGACAGCAGGACTGCAGAAAACTAGGAGCCAATTAGTAATAAAAGAAAGAAAAAAGAAAAAAGAAAATGATAGCTTTTCCTTTTGGTTTTGACAGCTAAGAGTAATTGAAAACTGAATGGTTTAATAGCATTTAGACTCTGGGGGGCATTACGAGGCTGACTGATATGTGATACAGGAGATTTGTTACATTTATCAAAAAAAAGATACAGGAGATTTGTTACATATTATTTGAAAAATAAAAATCCTTGGGGGAAAGTACCCCCTCCATGCCGCCCTTTATCCGTCCCTGCAAGTGGTGTGTGTTCTACCAATAGAAAAAATTGACAAGAATCTAAGAAAAACAATCCCAATCAGAAGGAAACAACAACTCAATCACAGGTGCAATGAACAAACCCAATCACATGGTGCAATTAATTTCAATAAAAATCTGTTTTATTCATTCAAAATTAACTCAAAATAACATTTGAATAAGGATCTAAATAAAACCTAAATATATTAAATCCATAAGACTAGGATACCCATAAGATTATCCAAATTACATAATTACAGATATAATCAAAATAATCCGTAACACTCAAATTGAAAGCCCCAAATGGCTAAATCTATTCTTCCATGCATACTCCATCAAATAAATATTTGCTTTCCCATTCTGCATTACATCTCCCCATTGGTTATAGTTTATAGCAAAATAGAGGGTGTCCAGATTAGTAGTCTTACTATTGGTTAATTCATTAAATGCCACATTTATTGAATTTTTCAGTCAATTTTGCTCGAATTGTACCCGACGGACTGCTAGTATTCTTTCCTTCTTACTATCTGTTGGACCAATGCATAGGCTGTTGGAAGAATACGGTAAGGCATCAAAACACCGTCAGTGAAGTGTAGAAGTGAAATTTGTTTGGTCTTTATGTCATACAATTTGTGTTCTGCTTTTTCAGAGTCATGGAAATTCAGCAACAATATGGGAAAGAATCTGCAAACATAAGAAACCCGTTATTGAACCTAGACAGTCCTCCCTCTTTTCTCTATCGATTGAGGTAAATGACAAAGCAAGTTTAATCTACATTCATCCATTTTATTACATTACTGTCTTTTTTTTGGATAAGTGACATTACTGTCTTTGACCCCGATTGTCTCTCTGAGTTGTTTCTCTTGGCAGGACTATATGGCTAAACTAAAGGACACCTCAACTTCTGGTGCTGTATTTTTTGCTGTTTGTCGGGGCAAGGTATGTCCTCATCCGTAGATTTAAGCAACCCTTCTTTGTTGTGCTATGACATACTTCTGTGCATTGTGTTAACCGATGAAAAGCTAAGGAAATTTGCTTTGGAGAATTAGGACCAACTATGACTAGAGGAGGCTATGGGTGTGCATTCAGTCAGTTCGGTCAATTTGGTGCAATTTTCGGCATAACCGAAATATTCAGTTATATATTTTCTATAACTGAATCTGACTGATCATGCCTATTTTTATCAGTAGGTTAAGTTGATCAATTTGGTTTCTTTACATATGATAACTCTACATTTTACCATTACCTCCTATAGTCCTCTTCCTTCTTGATTTGTTTATAATATAATAACTCTGAATTCCTATTTTTTCTAGGCATATGCATTTGAACAACAATGAAATCACACTAGATACCGAACACATCTACTTAAAACCTCTGTTCAATTTTTGAACAGGATTGAATTGGCAATAAACCCAGGAAAACAAGAGAGAAAAATTGGAGATAAATCAAATTAGAAGGGGAAAAAATAAACATACCCGGTTTTGAGAAGAGTAGTAGCCTGCAGATCAGCATGTGAATAGGTGAAGAACCTAATCAATTCGTTTTTTTTCAAATCAGCACGCTCCTATCTCCGTATCATTCTCCCCGGGATGCTAGAGAACCGCCTTTGGTGCAAGGGACAAGACCGTAGGGTTGTAAATAAACTCGAGCAGCTTGAGCTCAACTTGAGATTGGCTTGACTTTTGACTTGCATGAACTTGCTCATACGGTTAATGAGCCAATCTCTAGCAGAATTTTTGGCTCGTAAAATTCTTGAGCCAAGCTTGAGCATAGTGTGGCTCGACTTGACAAAACTCAAGCATTTTAAGCTCGTTAGTTTTCAAGCCGGGCATTCAATTCAGTTCGGCTTGGCTCAGCTTGAATTATTATATTAACGGCTCAACTTGAATCATTATATCAACATAATTATGTTAATATTCATGTAATTTTATTTTCAATTTTTTACTTAAATTTTCAGGTTAGGAAATATATATGTATAGATAGATCATGTTGAGTCGATCTTGGAAGCTTAAAGATACCAAGACGTTGATTTAATAATGATATTTTTTTACTAAATAGAGACAATGTATTTAAAGATTTTAAATATTATTAGAAATATTTACTTATAAAAAATATGATTGAAAATATTTGTTGATACAGACATACACATATCTGATGGTTTCTTTTAAACAAATAAATTATAATTGATATCTTAGCTTTGATACAATATGGTTTTATTCTAATAATTCATTTTTTTTATATTTCATGACTTTCTTATTGGCATACATGTTCAGTTATGTATTATTTGTTAAACTAAATTAGTTATGTAACAATTTTAATTCAAGCATTAATTAACTTGAGAACGATTAAACTTGAGCTCGAGTTTAGACTTGCTCACTCTAAAAACTCGTGAACTAAACTTGAGCTCGAGTTTAGACTTGCTCGCTCCAAAAACTCATGAACTAAGCTTGAGCAAAATTTTTAAAACTTGACCTAGGCTCGAGCTTAGCTCATGATTAGATTTAAATACAAGCCAAGCTTTAACATGGAGCTGCTCGGCTCGTTTACAACCAAGACCCACTAAACCATACTCGCGTCCTTGGTCAGCACCACATCGGCAAAGGGCACCCTAATCCGACCCCATTAGTTAGTACTCAGTAATTGATGTTGAACAAAGTAACCAATAGAAGAAATAAGGGGATTGAGGAGAAGAATAACATAGTGGAGGAGAAATATGAGGAAATACGGGACAAAGGTGAAAAAATAGGGGGCAAGGGTGAAAAATTAGGGGTAAGAGAAATAATGAGACAAAGATTAACTTTACTCAATAGTCAATGTCTAAATAATTTCAACATAGTAAAGGTGCTTATATAAACACCAATCTTAAATGTTGAGAGTCCTAAATTAGGACTCAACATTAAACATACTAGGAAACCCTAACACCTTATAATATCATAGTTATTCATCAAAAATAATATCATACTAATAAAATCGATAATCTCCTAAATTAAAGTCTTACTATATTACTATTGGCTCCTACTAAAAGTATATTTACAAAATAATTCCACAAATAACCCAAAATCCCACAAATATTTAAATAATACATGTTTTCTTTCCCATTCCGCATCATTCTCCCCCACTTACAAAAAATCAACATTTTCGAGACACAAGAAAACCCGTGAGAGACTTGAAGTGTGGTGAACTTGACATCATCCTTAGGAAACAAGAAGGGTGTTGCAAAGTCTTTCTTCTCATCTTGAAAATTTGGGTGCATAACAAAATCAATAGAAGGAATAGCACGCATGACGAAGGTGTTCACATCTTTGACTTGAACGTGCTCAATAAGTCCACTTTTTTTTTTTGATAAGTAAAAAAATTATTAAGAAGCACCAAGAGGGTGCATCAAAAAGCCAACGGTTAATTACAATGCAAAAGCTCTACAAAATCTAAAAGAACATTATTTACAAAAAAAACTTCTTTTAATCCAAAATTTAAGAGTGTTGAACCAATTATCTCTAATAGTAGCAATCGATCTTTCAATATCATCAAAGGCCCATCGGTTTCTCTCTCCACACTATCCACCAAATAGAATGCGAAATTAACTCCAAAGCCTTTTTGACATCTTTGGAGGCTCTCAAGCCGTTCCAAGCCCTAATTTCATCTCTCACGGACCCCACAACTACCCAATAGATCCTCATAATTCTATAAGCCATTTTCCACAAACTTCTAGCTAACGAGCAATCCATAAAGAGATGATAAACAGACTCGACCTTCTCCTTACAAATAAAACACCTATTGACCAACACATTTCCTCTTCTTTCTAAATTGTCAATGGTAAGAATTCTATCCCACAAGGCATCCCACACAAAAAAGCTAACTTTCTTAGGAGCCTTAGCACACCAAATAGCTTTCCAAGGGTAATTAGGATGATTACGAGTAAGGCCTTTATCAACAATAATATTATAAATGTCTTTCACCATAAAGCTCTTATCCGGTCTAGGTCTCCATCTCAATTCACCTTCCCTTCCCACCTCAATTTTAGAAGAAATAAGGAATCCAAAAACAATGTAACCTCCTTGACTTCCCAATCTTGAACATTACGAGTAAAAAGTAAAACCCAAGAGACCTCTTCGTTAGTCAAGGAAAAACAAGAGCTAACTCGCACTTCTTTGTCTCTAACCAAATTAAAGACACTCAGAAATTTATCTTTTAAAGGGGTATTTCCACACCAAGTATCATACTAAAGCCGAGTCTTCACTCCATTACCCATCGAGATCTCAATATGATGTCGAAACTCCTCCTATCCCTTGCTAATCCACTTCCACACTCCCACTTCATAAGCTCCTCGCAGTTCTTTGGATATCCAACCATCGAGATCTATCCCAAACTTGGCCACCACCACTTTTCTCCATAAGTGGTCTTTCTCAACAATGAACCTCCAAAGCCATTTACCAAGAAGAACCTTATTAATGATGTCGGACGATAGGTAGAAACAGAAGTAGAATAGAGAAAGGGGAGAAACAATGTAGTCGTTCAAGTAATGGATTCTAGCCAATTGAAAGGATCTTCTAATCAATTCAAAGATCATTTCGATTCCGTTAGTAATAAGGGATTCAAAATATCACAAATTGATCAATTAAAGAGAGATTCAACAACTAAAAGAAAGATTGATTATTTGTGATCCTTCATTTCCTCAAACGAAACAAACGTAGATAGAATCAGACCGATTCCCTAAATGCCTGTCTGGATATTCCTCAATGCTCGGGCTATTCACAGAACGTGAGAAGTGGGTGAATAACCAATAGAGAAAGCAAGAGGATAATCAATTTTCAATAACCAACAGAGAAAGCAAGAGGATAATCAATTTTCAATTCATAATTATAGTCTGTCTAAAATCAACTTAAGTAGACACACATTAGGAAACAAATCCCCACATAATAACCAATAGAGAAAGCAAGAGGATAATCAATTTTCAATTCATAATTCCAGTCAGTCTAAAATCAATTTAAGCATGTGCTTATATAGGCACCAACCCTACACACGCTAGAAAACAAATCCCCACATAATAGAGAATAAATAAAATACCAAAATAACGTAAATAGTTTCCTAAATAACAAAAATAAGATCCCAACTATGGTTCTCCATCATTCACCTCCGGTTGAAAAGAACTTGACGCAGGCGAGTTAGAATGAAGACACCTATCTATTAACTCAGGATCAAGTTCACGAAACACTTCTTCGAAAAGCCATGTATTCTCTGCTTTTGGGCGACCATTCCACTAGACAAGGTAGCGATGGATGGTCCCATAGGACGAAGGAAAGACTTCAACATTCCATATGGTTCTAAGCACATGAGTCGGACCTGCATGAACATGAGAAGGCACAATAGGAGGCTCTACGGTACCTTGGTAAGGTGTTAAATTTTCCACAGTGAAAACAAGCAAATATCATGACAAGATCACTTTTATTATAATTTGTAGCTGTATGAGGTGCCTCAATAGAAAATTTCCCATTCATATTGGGTAATGCAATTTCATGTGGAGGCTCGACATGCAAATGCAAAAGGGGTAATGGAGAAGGAGTAATAGGATCAGAGGGAAAAATGAAGTCAATAGGCGAAGGGCCTAACAGGTCTTGAACAATACCACAAGGAGTTGAGTCTTAGAGTGTCTCGGTAGGTCCTAAATCTTCATTCAAATCCACTTCATCCCCATAGTATTCTATGGGATCGACAACGACGACTTCGCACTTAGTGGGGTCATTAGGTTTGGAATCTAAAACTAAAGCACGTTAAGGACTTCTAGCGAAAATGTGTCCCTTTTCATGATAACAATGACACTGAATGGAGGACATAGTAGAACGAGACGCACCCAAGGACGTACTAGGACAAGGAGTGTAGGAAAGAGAGGAACTAGACTCGCTACTTCGCTTATTGCTATCCTCAGAGGCTGATTGAGACTTGCTACCTTGAAAAGGCATATGACAGAAAGTTGACAACGTGAGCTATTTTTCTATTTCTAGGGCTTTGTGATAGGCATCTTCAATCGACATAGGAGAATACAAAACCTCTCTTTTTAACATTGGCCCTCAGGCCATTCAGGAATCTACTAATAGTAATGAAAGACTTTTCTTTTAGCCCACACCTAAGCATAAGTTCATCTAACCTAGTCATGTAGTCGATGACATCAGAAGTTTGTTTGTGATTGAGAAGTTGATCAATCAATTGGCGTTGATAATAGGTAGGAAGATACTTCTCCTTCAAAGTCTGTTTCATGACCGCCCATTGAGTGATTGGTGGCTCATTTAAGCACTCTAAGTTATGTTGGACAGCTTGCTAATATGTCCTAGCGGGTCCTATTCGTTTCATCTTGGCAAAGCGGACTCGCTCTATATCAGACATGCCATACCACTCAAAATAATTCTCCATACTAACTATCCAATCTAAGAATATGGCGGGATCTAATTTCTCATCATATGTAGGAGCATCAACTTTAATCCGTTTAATGTTATTAATAGAATCCCCATAACCATAACCCTGTCCACGGGGAGTAGGCGAACGCCTAGTGTTTTGATCGCGAACTCTACCCTAGTGAACTACTTGCCTAGGATCATCTCATTCATGTTGATCATACATAACTTGTCAAGGTGTGTTGAGGTAGGTACCTAGGGTTTGGTTGATCATCATCAAGGAAGGATTCAACGGGGTCAGTTTCTCTCAAAGGGAGAGGTCGAATGGTTGGGAGGTGATTATGATTCGCTCTATGTGAAGCTCTTGGGAGGCTTGGGGTGGGAAGAAGGCTTGGTGTAGATCCTACGGAATAAGGCGACTGATATGGTTATTTAACAGATGAAGTTGTTGTATGGCACTAGGGACACCTCTAAGAGACATAAGCTCATTTTTGATATTGTTCAAATCATTGTTCATAGCGTGAATCTTTGGTGAAATTCTGGGATGTTGTTATTAACCATTGTATAAGAAATTAATGGAAATACCGAAATAACACTAATTGTACCAACTAACTGGATGGGGAATTACCAAGATGCACACAAGAAAAACTCCAAATTTAATTTGGGTGGTTACCAATTTGATGGGTGTGAATGCAATGGTGTTTTAGTGAAACGTAACTAAAATGAGGGTTAAACAAATTCAAAAGGCAGGTATGGGGCAACAATAAATTGGTATCATTATTTTTTTAGGACGAAGTAATGGGCCAAACACAATTTACGAAATCTATCCAAATAAAATATTAGTAAAACTTTCAAAATGGAAGAAAACACACCTTGTTAGGCAAAACTTTGCCTGCAACAGAGATGGAAGCAGCTCCTGATTTGACTCAACCTCTGACTTGGCTCGGGTGGCTCATTGGCTCGGCTCGGCTCAATGTATCGGGTCAGTTTAGTGGCTTTAGCTTCTGTTTTGATAACACTTCGGGTTGGGTAATGGGTTGATCAGTCGGGTCGGGTTTGACCTGGGACAAACCTGGTCGGATCAAAACCGGGTTGCAACGGTCGGTCGTAAACTAGATTCTGGTTGCAGTGGTGGAGTTGGACCCGGCGAGAGGAGACCGGAAAGTGTAGATCAACTGTGCGAAAGTCGAACGTGTCGTGGCTCTCTTGGTGGTGGAGACGTCAGTTGATCGGCGCGAGGTTCACAGGGTTGAATAGATCGGAAATTTTCGATCTTGGTGGTGTGCTCTGAGGTCGAAACGTGATTGGTCGGAGGAGTTGGTTACTGGGTTCTGATCGATGGAGGATGACAGTTCTGATGGTGTAAGCGGTACATGGCGAGTGGCAGCGGATATGGATGGATCTAACCTTCCACTCTAATGTTACTATTCACAAACGTTTTTTTTAAGAATCAAATAAAGTTAGGGAGAGAATTTGGACTGAAAGAGGAGAGGGATTCGACTCTGATACCACTTGATGCTGGATATAACATACATAGAGAGACTAGGTAGAAAAGAAATTAGAGCATAAGGGAAATAACCAATAGCGAAAGCAAGAGGATAATCAATTTTCAATTCATAATTCCAGTGCTGGTGTTTATATAGACACCAACCCTACACACATTAGGAAACAAATCCCCACATAATAGAAAATAAATAAAATCACAAAATAACATAAGAGTTTCCAAAATAACATAAATAGTTTCCTAAATAACATAAATAAGACCCTGACAATGGTTCTCCATCAATTGAGCAAGGAGAAAGATTTAATACCAAGACCCCCTCTTTCTAAAGGAAGCCTCACCACCCTTCAATTAACCAAAATGGTACTTAAAATCCTCCGCCGAGTCACCCCAAAGGAATCTCCTTTGGATGCTTTCCAATTTATTGGCCACCGAACTAGGAATAGGAAAAAGAGACAAAATAGATCGGAAGGCTAGAAAGAGTGCTTTTAGTTCGCCAACAAATTGTTCTTCAACGGTGTGCCTGGGGTCTTTTTGTAAAGAAGATGCATGATTAGCAACCTTCATGAATTGAAGGTCGGATTTTTGCATTTGAAGCTCAACTTTCTGGATTTGAAGCTCATCTTTTGTGCTTGAAGCTCACATGTAATGTCTTTCACCTCTTCCAACACTTTTAGGCATGAAGTTTAAAGTATAATGATCCTTTTGTTGACCTCAGAGTTAGGGTAAACTACACCAGTTTGAGAAGAGGCATTACATGTAGAGGGTACAATTGTGTTAGTACTAGTTGAGTAACACTGGATATCTAATTGCCAACATCCATTATAAATATGATGATCATGAAGAGACAATCGAGCCAAGAGAGCATCTTGATGAAACCTAAATTGCACAAGAGCTTGGAAACCTACTGATTTCTGCAATATCCTAGTTTGCTTCACAAACCCATATTGATTGAAACCTGATGCAACACATACTTTGACTAGATTGAACTTGATTTTACTCAATTGAACCCATTCCTCATAAGTGGCTGCAAATAATTTTTTTTTGCATTGTCCTTTTTCCCCTGTTTTAAAACTAAAATTAACGAAGAGGATCTTTCTGCTCTAATATTATTTGATGTAGAACAATGTAACGAAGAGAAGAAACAAGGGGATCGAGGAGAATAATAGAGATGGGGGAGAATAATAACAGAGAGGAGGAGAACTAAGAAGAAACATTTGATAAATTAACACACTAGAGAGAGGGGAGAGGGAAAGGACAATGCGAAACAATTTTTTTTGGTAAGTAAAAGCTTACTAAAAAGGCACCAAGGGGGTACCAAGTGCCATCTCATGCACAATATCATATACAAGATAGAAACTAACTCTAAATTCTTCTTCATTTAAGTGATTGTTAAACCACAAAGTAAGAGTATGAATCTACATATCCTCTAATAAGATAATTGATTTCTCTTCCTCATTGAAAACCCTCCTATTTCTCTCATTCCACACTAGCCAAAAAATAGAGAATGGAACCAAGGCAATTGTTTTTCTCAATTCTTTAGGCTCCCGAATACCACTTCACGCCCCAATCTCCTTTCGAATATTATTGACCACAACCCAAGAGATTCCAAGGATCGAGAATGCCATCTCCCAAAGTTGTCTAGTCCAAAGACGCCTCAAAAGAAGGTGAACCACGGACTCGGCTGCACTCCTTGCAATGGTAACACCTGATAACAAGAACTTTGTCTCTCCTTTATAAGTCAATGGTTATGATCCTTTCTCAAGCCGTTTCCCTAGCAAAAAAGAAACTTTTAGAGGAGCGCAAGTCTTTCAAATAGCTTTCCGTGGCCAGCTATCCCTCCCTAAAACTGGTTCAGTCTTTTCTAGGATGTTGTGAAAAAACTTTACATCAAACTTTTTTTTTTCAACCTTAAGCATCCAACTACCATATCATCTCTAGTCAAGTCCATCCTAGGACAATAAATTTTCTAAAAAACAACCGAACATATGGATTTCCCAATCGTGAGCATTCCGAGTTAAAGAGATATTTTGCTAAACATATCATTTCACACCAAATACACTTAATCCAAGTCATAGCCCCAGCCCTAGAAAATTTGAAAGAGAGAGAGATGCCATGCCTTGTAACTTGTAAGGGGCTTTCATTTACAGCTGACCCATCAGTGATAAGATAATGAAAAGTTGTGAAAAGTAATAAGCTTATCTGCTTGAGATGATAAGTAAAGTCTTATGCTGTGGCTTATTTGAAAGCACTAAATTTATATATTGAAACATTTCAAAACCGTTTTAAATGATTCTGACCTAATATAATGATGCACACTCCTAGAGGAGGCTTTTGAAGGTCATAGAGATATTGCAGTTAATGAGTTTTTCCTTTAACATTTTAGTGTCGCTATTTGTGCTTTTCTTTTTTGTTTGCATCTTTTTCTTTATCTTAATGTTATATAAGATTGGTAAATGTTTTGCTACTTAATAGTAAAGACTAATGTACTCCACTTGTGTCATTTTTGACATTTGTTACATTTACTGTAATTTTGCTTTAGCTTGATACAGCCTCGAGTCTTGAGTCCATGATACACTGTCAATTACACTTGAACTATCACTTGTGCTTTCAGTGACATGATTTAATCCCTTCACATATAAATTTATAAACGTATTCTGTGTTAGCGGGATTATGGAATTGTTATCTTTTGCCTTTTGACTTAGTTCAGGATTATGGAATTAACTTGTTTCAGATCTGGTGCTTCTCGATACACATTCAGCAAATTATAAGTGTTCATTGTTCAATACAATAGCTGGTTATGGTTATTGTGTATCACTCTAAATTTTGTGAATGGGATTCATTGATTGACCATGCATGAAACCTTTTCTTGAAATGTACATGAAACTGTCTCTGTTCATGAAGATGACTCAGCTATGCCCTCAATGACTTATTATTTGAAGTTTTGGTGATGCAGGGCAGATTCAAAAAACATGTCTACATGATTTTGTATTGGCCTAAGAAGATAATTAGGGATGCTAGGGTTTGAATGTATTGAGGAAAGGAAATACAGGGCATTTGGCTCAGGCTTTGAGGTGGGATTAGGTTGAATTGCACAAACTTAATCCCACCTTTATCCCAATACACCCATTTGGTTGGTTTAAAGGGCAGGATTAGTATGCTGCTACAGTATCATGAATAGTACTTGCGTGAACAGTAACTTCACTGATAACCCTAAGAACATAATACCCTGCAATTGCTGGAATGTATAAAATTATTTATCTGCACCTGCTGTTAAAATAAGATTAACACTTGCTGTTGACCTGTTACAGTCCATGTTTACGTGGCTAGCAAGAGTATGCTAATTCTTGAGAATACTTTACTCTGCTTCCAATTACATCTAGTGTCTTTCTGAAATTCAGGCTTGTCTAGCATGGTTGATTGCTTTCATTTTTCCAGGTCAGCGAAGGATTAGATTTTGCTGACCATGCTGGAAGAGCTGTAGTCGTCACCGGTATGCCATTTGCCACAAGGACCGATCCGAAGGTTTGCTTACCTTTTAATCCCTTGTTTTTCATAAGAGTTTGTCAATCCTTGTAATTTTTTTTTTTTAAAATTATCAAACTCCTTATCTGTTGTGCTTTAACTTTAAGAAATAGCAGTCATTTCTATAATCAGAGAATTAACCGAATTATGCATTTTCTTTATTTTTTACATCAATGATCTTTTATATATATATATCCTTTTGGTCATATAGTTCTCTCACTTTTGTCGCTCCTAATTTCCTTTCTAGTTTGCCTTTTTTAAACATGTATTCTTCTCAAACTTCCACCTTGTCTGCATTTCTTTCTCATGCTATATGGAAACATTTTATATTAATTGAAGTATCAGAACCTGTGTCACTTGACCTTTGTTCTTTGCTTTCATTATGCCTTTACTTCTTGTTCATATGAGTTGAAAGTAAAAGAGGAAGAGGAGATAAAAGTTTGAGGAGAATGGGTGATGAGAGGAAAAACTAATTTGTTACTCTCCCCCTTGGTATTTATATTGTATTATCTTACAATAAAGGAAACCAAGAAACTACAAAATAGGAAACACTGTTATAAGGTAAGTGAATTGTTAACACTCCCTTTCAAGTTGTTGCATAGATATCACACATGCCCAACTTGCTTAAGACACTATGAAACATTTTGCTTGCTACTCCTTTAGTTAAAACATATGCCAACGGCTAAACTATCTTTACAAAAGGAGTGCAAATCATGCCAGAATCAAGCTTTTCCTTGATAAAATGTCTATCCACCTCGATATGCTTGGTTCGGTCATGCTGAACCGGATTATGGGCAATGTTGATTATTGCCTTATTATCACAATACAACCTTATAGGATCATTAGATTGAATCTTAAGTTCCCGTAGAATCAAACGAATACAAATTAACTCACAAATATCGTGGGCCGAAATTTTGCCTCTGCACTAGAGCGGGTCACAACCACTTGTTTTTTACTCCTCCACATCATCATATTACCACCCACAAATGTAAGATACCTTGAGGTTGATCTTCTGTCGGTCACTAATCCAACCCAATTTGCATCTGTATAACATTCCACCCGCATGTGATCATGTCTAGAGCACTGAAGGCCCTTCTCAGGAGCATTCTTTAAGTATCGAAGAATGCGATAGACAACTTCCATGTGGGATTTCCTTGGAACATGCATAAACTGACTTACCACGTCAACTGCATAAGCAATATCTAGACGTGCATGAGAGAGATACTTCAACTTCCCAACCAACTTTTGATACCTTTATTCCTCTATTAGCACAAAGACCATCACTGTCTTCTCCTAGTTTTAGATTTTGCTCTATTAGTATGTCAACTGGTTTACAACCCAACATACCTGTTTATTGGAGAAGATCAAGAACATACTTCCGCTGCGAAATGAAGATACCTCTCCTTGATCTGGCTACCTCTATGCCAAGAAAATACTTTAAGTTCCCTAAATCTTTGATATCAAACTCCTTCACTAAATAAGCTTTGAGTTTAGTCACTTTTTTGTCATCATCACCAGCTACGACAATGTCATCAACATAAACAATCAAAGTAGTTACCTTTCTTTAAGGTGAATGCTTAATGAATAAGGTGTGATCACTCTGACTTTACAGATAGCCATATCATAACATAGCTCGAGAAAACTGCTTAAACCATGCCCTAGGAGACTTGCTTTAACCCATGCAAAGCCTTTTTCAGTCGACACACTTTTCTTGAGTCTAAAATAGTGGAGAAACTCGGAAGAATGTCCATAAACACTTCTTCCTCTAAATCTCCATGCAAGAACACATTCTTCACATCAAGTTGTAGCAATGACCAACCTTTATTTGCAGTTGAAGATAGTAGGACCTTGATAGAATTCATTATGGCCATTGGTGCAAAAGTTTCTTGATAGTCAATTCTATAGGGCTGAGTGAACCCTAACGCTACCAATATGGCATTGTATCGTTCTACAACCTTATGTTTCACTGTGTACACCCACTTGCAACCAACAATCTTCTTGCCATTAGGTAATTCAATAAGATACCAAGTATTGTTTTTTTGAAGAGCTTTCATTTCCTCATACATGGCATTTCTCCACCTAGAATCTCTCAAAACATCCTACCAATTATGAGGAATAGAAACAAAAGACAATTGGGATGCAAAAGCACGATAAGATGATTAGAGATGACATTATGAAACAAAGTTGGATATAGGATGCTGAGTACAAGCCCTAGTACCTTTACGAATGGCAATAGGAGCGTCAAGATTAGGATCAGAATCTAGTACTTGAAAGGACTCGCCTGGTTCAAGGGATTCTGATCGGCAAGTGGGAGCATGAGGAATGATCTTATCCTTCTGTCTCCTTGAATATACGTTGAGCTCCACATTGATTGGCTCACTCTCACTATCAATTACCTTAGCAGTGGCAAGTAATTTTGGTTTTTCATTGCTCACCTCTTCAACCACTTAAGGGGACTTAGACATCATTGTAGGAAGAACAAAGATTGCTCTTCACCTAAATGCTCCCCCTGAAGAGGAGTCTCGGATGGTAAAAAGTTTGGATAAGATTCAAAGAAGGTCACAGCCATAGAAACAAAGAATTGACCAGAAGGAGGATGAAAACACTTATAGCTTTTATGAGTAGACGAATAACCAAGAAAAACACATTTAAGAGAATGAGGGTCTAATTTATCACGAGATTGATTGTGAACATAAACAAAACAAGTACAACTGAAAACTCGTGGAGGAATAATAAAAGGAGTAGACATAGATGGTGGGGACAATGTCTTAAGTGGTGTTTTGAAATCAAGTACTCTAGAAGAGAAACGGTTTATGAGATATGCAGTTGTCAACATGGTATCACCTGGGAACATGCATTTGAAACATATGAGATCTTGCAACCTCCTGAAGATGACGGTTTTTACGTTCGGCAACGCAATTCTGTTGAGGAGTTTTTACATGTGGATTGATGAACTATGCCATGTTCCTCCAAGTACGAAGAAAGACCACTATTAATGGAGGTATTAAACTAAGTTTGAACCATACGATGAAAGATTTTAAAGATAGAAAACGCCTCACTTTTTGCTTTCATAAGATAAACCCATGTGGTACAAGAACAATCATCAGTAAAGGTCACTAACCATCGAAAACCAGAGATGGATACAGTATGAGATGAACCCCAAACATCAGTATTAACAATACTAAATGGCATAGAACTTTTATTAAAACATAATGGAAATGTAACACGATGTTTAGCAAATTCACTAGAATCACATTGAAATGAAGATACATCCAAATGAGAAAATAAAAACGGAAATTAACGTTTCAACAAAGCAAAAAGGTGGATGTCGTAAGCGTCTTTGCCATAACCACACTAAATCAGAAGACTTCTCATGATTAGTAGAATGATGAGCTTGGATCACTTGAGCCAACTCAGAGATAGTAGAATCTAGATAATAAAGACCATCCCTCTCTTTACTACCGCCAATCATCCTCCTTGTTATCAGGTCTGAAAGATGCAATGGGAAGGAAAAAATGTCACATTACAATTAAGAGATTGTGTAATACTACTAACAGACAAAATGTTAGTAGCGAGATTTGGAACATGTAAAATAGAAAATAAAACCATCTCAGAAGAAACAAGAATTGAGCTTTTTCCCAAAATGGAGGATAAAGAACCATCAGCAAGTTTAACTTTATCTTTACCTGAACAAGTGGTATAGGAAATAAATTCAGTAGACTCACTCGTCATATGATCAGTGGCCCCTGAGTCAATGACCCAAGGATTAGAGGAATCAAAGGATGCTTTGAGAGCCATTGTAGAATTACCTAAATGAGAGAAAGTGGCAATAGAGAATGTAATCTCATCTTGACTCAAAGATCGAAAGTTAAATTCCATAGAAAGACCATCAAAAGGAGTCTCATTTACAGATGCAGTATGGTGAGCACGAGAGGGTCTAGAACCACTATTAGCTAGTCAAGAAGTACCACCAACACGACCACCACCTCTGCCTCTATTAGTCGGATGACCATGAAGCTGCCTGTGATCACAAAATAACTTATTTTTCTCATCCACTTGTGCAGTTTGTAAGCATCGATAGGAAGATGAAACTAATGCTGAAGAGGCATGAAATATAGGAAGAGACACGGGAGGAAGTATCACACTTTGTCGATTCTCCTCATTCTGAACATAGCCAAAGACCTTTGAAAGGGATGGCAAAGGTTCTTTACCTAGAATCTGAACTCGAACTTGGTCAAATTTAGGTTATAACCCAAAAGGAAATTCAAACACTTTCTATCGATCTAACTGTTTATGGACATTTTGTGCATATGTAGTGCACACCATATAGAGATCCTCATAGAGATCCAATTCATGCTATAATTTACGAAGCTGGGTGAAATAAGTAGAGACTGATAATTCCTTTTGAGCCATGCTATGTATTTGCCGTTTCAACTTGAATATCTGGCCAGAATTTTCAGCTTTAGAATAAGTCTAAGAAACAACATTCCAAATATCTTCGGCAGAGTCTAAGAACATGAGAATGCTACTAATATCAAGTTCCATGGCATTCAACAACCAGGACATGATCATAGAATTTTCAGATTCCCATCTCCTATACAGTGGATCATCGTCAATTAGTTCCTTAATGCTACCAATAAGATATCTCATTTTTCATTCTCCTTTAAGGAAAAAAAAGTAACTGATCACGACCAAGTAAGGTAGTTTTTTTCATTGAGCTTGATTGAAGTAATTTGTAGAGTGGGTGTGTCAATGGGGACAATGCTCAGGTCGAGACCCCATTACCCAATTTCTGTGAGACTGAACTATCCTCAGACATTGAGATTAGCCTAAAAAAGCATATTTCACAACAACCAATCAAAAACAACTAACAAAGATCCAACAAACCACTCCAAAAGCACAAGAATAGGTAGAAACGGCAAAACAGACCTGATTATAGCTTCATCGATAAGAAAAATAGCCAAACAACCCGAAAAGCAACACCATCGATTAGAAAAATAGCCAAGCAGTCACTAAAACGCTTACAAATCACGAAGGAAAATTTTGAGAGGAAATACTCAAATCGATGTGTTTAGAGTAATCAGATCATAAAATTGATTAATGGGCTTTGTTCCTCTCAAAGAGTCGCTCTGCTGGTAAAATCTCAACCCCATCTGACGACGCTAATGTCATGATGATGTTAGCATGACGTCAAATATATATATTTTTGAACCTTAAGGGAAAAAAATCTGCTTAAATATCAAGTTAAAAGTAAAGGAGGAATAGGAGAGAAAAGTTTTAGGAGAATGGGTGATGAGAGAAAAAACTAATTTGTTACTCTCTCCCCTTGGTATTTATATTGTATTATCTTACAATAAAGCAAACTAAGAAACTACAATAGAAAACAAAGTTATAAGGAAAGTCAATTGTTAACAATATGTTTAGAGTAGTCATTCAAGATAATGGGCCCCACAAAATCTCTCTTTTCCTTGTCATGTCTCTACTTTTCAATTTCACATTTTCAACATTAATTTTCTCTTTTCTTCTTTGTATTTTGAAAATTTTGATTCTTTCATGTCCTGTGACTTAAATTCATTCCTTTATTTCTCTCTCTTTATGGAAGAATCAATTCTTTTTATTACCTTGTTGTTTTCTGCACATATGTAATTACAATTGACACAGAAATATCTTTTGAAGTTTTAGATTAACTTTTTAATCTATCTTTAACCATAGTATTCTCTCTAAATAAACTTAGTTGGGTGTTGTTAGTTTTAATATTGAATATATTCTATATTTTAGATCAATTTTATATGTGTATATTGGTTCGGGCTTAAACGCACTTTGGCCCCCCAAGTTTGGGAGGTCTTGGCACATAGAGACATAGGTTTTCAATTTTGTTACATTGATAACGAGGTTAATAAAACATTGCAATTTGATGATTATGTGGAAATTGACAAACATTGTTAAAGGAAGAACTCACTTGAGACTTAGGTGGAATGTTAGCGAGGGAAATCTGCGCCCAAAATGGCATTAAAAGAAGGAAAGAAAATGCCAATTGAAGACTCTCATTTGCAAAAGAGATGGGAAGGTAAAGAGCGAGAAAGTACTTTTTAACCACTGCTACATTTGCAAAGAAATGGTCGGGCCCATCAATCATCTCTTCTTGTGTTCTTTGACTAGGAACTTATGGAAATAGCCTATTTGGTTTTGGGGATTTCTTCGGTGTTGGCAGGTTCCATGAGTGATGAGATTTGGGTATGGAGCGGTATTTGTGCCCCAAAGGAGTTAAAAAAGCAAACTCCTTGATTCCACTTTCTATTTCTTGGGTTATGTGGCAAGAAAGAAATAGAAGGGCTTTTGATAGTGTTAAAAGGTCTTTAGAGATTATTAAGGATGGTTGGTTTAATACTTTTAGTTTTTGGTTCAAGGGTGATTTTGTTTTTTAAATGAGGAAGACCTCATCGATTTTGTGGAGTTTTTTTCTTGTAATTAGCTTTTGTTTTTGGCTAGCACCTCCTTGGTACTTTTTATAATACTTCTTTACCAATAAAGAAAAAAGCAGAGAGACTCTCATTTGTTGAACTTGATCCCCAAATCACGGAGAGCTCGAAGAAAAGAAAATCCCCTCCTTAATCTAGCATGCCACTCATGCCATCTACAGAGGAAAAGATAATCATAGCATAGATTCACCCATTCATCTTGCATCACAATGTATGACCCCTTCCGTGATGAAGTATTCTTGAATGTTATTAGCAGATTCCATATGGTTGGTGTAGATAACCAATGACACCTTGGAAGTTGTTGAGATTTAAGTTAGGGTTTAGTTAGAGAGAAGAAGATGAGATTGAATAGAAATATTGTAGAATAATTCTTATTATTGTAGTTGTTGTGTTATGTGAATAAACCAAGAACCCTATGTATAGATTTTTTTACCTAAGACTACTACTAGGATCTTAAATCATGAGCTCTGATATCATAAATAGATTTATATTAGGGTTTAGACAGAGAGAGGAAGAAGAGATTGAATAGAAATATTGTAGAAGAATTTTTATTATTGTTCTAGTTGTTGTGTTATGCGAATAAACCAACAACTCGAGCTTAGGAACATAAACTAAGAAGACTAGGAAACCTAATGCATACTAGAAAATCTAATACATATGTAATTAGGAAACTATATCTCTCAACAGAGCCACTGTTTCTCTTCTTGATCCCCTTTGTATTACAAGATTGTTGTTTTGGTAGCCTCTCTACAGACTCAGATTTTACCATTTTCCCTCACCAAATTATTGTTCTTGAAATTTGGAAACAATAGTTCCTGTTACCACATTAACATTTGCAGGATACTAGGGGAAGCATTGAGTGGAGGTTTTTCTATGTGATTGTTTATCTTTGAAGCCATCAGAAGCCTTAATTTCTTGGTGCTTATGTGGCCGCTTTTATCAACGAAGCCCCAAACTTTTCTATGTTGGGTTTTCTTCCTATCATAATATTGTTCTTGTTCCTTCCCCATTGGGCCATTTTAACCAATTATGAGTCTTCCATTAACTTATTTGATTTGGATAAGGAAGCTTTGATCTCTAATTGTGTTTCTTCTCTTGGTGGTGTGCTTGCTTGGGATATCCTTTTTTTGTTTGGAATGTGCATGATTGAGAACTTGAAAGTGTTGACGGGTTCTTTGAGTTCTTATACCAATCTAAGTTGGATTTGCTTCTTGCGGATAAAGCTCGTTTGTCCTTGAATAATAGGAAAAATTTGATGCCAAGTCTTTGTATTAGGCACTTTCTTATGAGCTTCCATTGTTAAGAAAATTGGATTTTCCGTGGAAAGCTAATTGGCGTATGAGTGCCCCCAAGAAAGGTGGTTTCTTTGTTTGGAAAGCCTCTTGGGAGCGTATTTTGACAATTGATAATCTTCAAAAGAGAGGAAAAATGTTGGTTTATTGGTGCTATTTATGCAAAAAAGAGCTGAGACTGTTAATCACTTTTTGTTGGGGTGCCCATTTTCTAAGCTTCTTTGGGAGATGGCTTTTGTGTGTTGGGTATTTCGTGGGTCATGGCTTGTTCTATCCAAGAGGATATTTGGGCTTGGAGTGGGATTAAATCTTCTAGAAATGAAAAAGGTTTTGAGGTTGTTTCCTCTCTTGATCTTTTGGTTGATTTGGAAAGAGAGGAATGCATTGGCTTTTGAGGGTTTAGAGAGCTCAATTGATACCACTAAGAGTACATGGCTTAATACTCTTTGGTTTTGGTCTAAGGGGAATTACTTTGTAAATGAGGAGAATTTCCTAGATTTTATAGATTTACTGTCTTGTAGATAGGCCTTGTTTTGGGTTGCACCTCCTTGATGCTTTTTATATAATTTTACTTAGAAAAAGAAACGTATTGGATTCCATTCATAGCTTGTCTCAGAAGACTGAATGCATTCAATCTGCCATGGAAGCTATTGTTAGGGATAAACACCTCCATATGATTTCCATATTTCTCAAAATCTTCTATCTGGGTTTTATTACGTCCAAGACATCATCAATATTCAATAGTGCCAATCTTCCTCATCCACATCACACACCAGCGCCGGAGCTTGGGGATGAAGCATATGTAGTGCTCAATCTGGATTTCGCCATGACAGAGATTGGAGATGAAGTAGATGTTTGCACGCTATCAATTCTGTCTCTCTTCAAATCCAGAATTGTTTATGTGATCTCCCTTCAAAGATGTTTGTCCTCCTCTCTCTTTCTCTCATCTGACTCTCTTTATCTTCAAATCCCTGTTTCTTTCTCCACTTGAGTCTTTCTTTAATACCAGTTTTAGTTTTGTTAATGGCTGCAATTTCTCCTGTTGACGGTGTTAGTCATTTTGGACGAAATCATCACATTGCAACATTTTTGTTAACCTTGTGTATCAATGTACTAAAATTGAAAACTTATGTATCTATGTGCCAAACCCCCCAAACCTGGGGGGCCAAAGTGCATTTGAGCCTATTGATTTGTGAAGTTTATATGCATGTATTGATACATCCAAATGTATTATATGTATCTTTCCAATTGAGTGTCTAGTTTAAAGAGTCACATTTGTTGTATTCAAATTACATAAAAATTACTCCATGTGTGTGTGTGTGTATATATATATATATATTTGATAAATTACTCCATGAGTATAATTCATGTGTCACTCTGCTCTTTTGAAATGTTATATCTTCTTCTAAGTACCAGGGACCATTGTTTTGTTTAATGGTAAAGTCTAACCTTGGGCTGAAGGATAGGACCATATCCATGTCAGCCCTCCCAGAATCCCACTTCAGTGTTACCGTAACTTGGTAATTTATTTCCTCCAAAATCCAAATACTGTAACAAAATGCTATTACTTTTTGATTTATGGTGCTTTCATATTATTGAAAACTAACATCATTTCAGATGAGACTTAATGTTAATTGTGAATCCCTTAATGTGAATCCTGTGCATACGGAAGAATAACTAGTGTAAATTGCATTTAACTTTCTGATTTCTAGTTTGGGCAGATGCTTGCATTCTTCGTGATTTCCGTTTGTAATGTTGAAATTGTTTATTTTCACTACAAAAAATGTTATTTACTTCAAGCATTGCTAGGCTGGTGCTGCAATTTATTACTGTTGTTAGATAGATCCCTTCTGCTTGCTTGATTTGTAACTTATGTTAATATAAATTTGGTTTCTTATTTAAAAAAGAGTTCAGTTTGAGTTACTGAGCTGCTAACTTTTTCATCCTTACATCTACCTGAGATGGGAAAATCCACATTTTTGCTTTTAAATTATTCTTTTAGCTTTGATCAGTAGTGGGAATTTTACCGATGTTTTATTTTTAATATGTATATATGCATATTTAATTTAGATTTTGATCCTAATTGGTTCTACCTTTGCATCTTCAGTCAGATCAATTACTTTGACAAGATCTCAATTTACAGTGTTGGTTCATTGCAGTATTTTTCATTATGTTGCTTCATAGGATTGAAGAAATCATTTGTTGCATCCTGCTTAAAATTAGTATCCTTGTTTGATCCAATCATGAGAACTGTAGTATTCTCCTGAATAAGGGGCAGGAATAATCCTGTTATTCTAAAATCAGGATATATTCGTCTAGATATATTGTCTTGCGTTGGCGTTAGATATTATGCTTTTTCATATTCTAGCTTGAAGTTTTGATGTGCTATGTGACAGGTTCGACTGAAACGTGAGTACTTGGATCAACAGGCGCTATCACGAAGAGAAGAATTTAAGGTGATGCCATTATCTCTCTATGTAAGACATAACTTTAAACTTATAACTTTTTTCTTATTAAATTTGTTAATTTTCCTTCTAATTTAATTAGACACGGAAGTCAACGGTTCTAATTGGAGAGGAGTGGTACACTCAACAAGCTTCACGGGCTGTGAATCAGGCTGTTGGACGTGTAATCCGTCATCGCCATGATTATGGAGCAATTATCTTTTGCGATGAAAGGTTTCTTCTTTCTACAAACTTTCTCGAAAATGGTAACATATGTTGAAGAAAATAGACAATAGAGATATGATTTTTTTAGCTTATAAAAAGAAGGATATATTTGAACATTTTCCCATTTATTCGTCCTAACCTTTTCGTTTCTGAAATATTATTATTTTTTTTGTATAAATCATATTTTAGTCCATAAAAAAATCATATGTTTAGTACTCTTGATTATTTTGAAAATTTCAATTTCTTCCCCCAGCTCTCGGCTGTTTTAGTTGCACCACTGGACAATTTGATTTTAATTGATGTGGCCCATGTTAGGAACACCGGTGTAATTGAGACATTAATTGCCCTGTCAGTGTCCATGTGGTGCCTACATGGAGCCAACATGGCAATATTTAGCAGGAAATTGGCTGCCTTTGGTGCTTTACTGATCCCTAAATAAAAAGAAAGATGATTTGACTAAAAATTGAAAAAGAAAAGTAAGAGCGGGGTTCTCAATATCTGTTCTTTGATGTACGGAACAGATGGAGAACAGACCAATGTTTTCCCATGTTTTAATCTTAACTCTTGGCATCTTACCCCATATAAGAAAACAAGTTAAAATTCAATAAACCCATTTTGCCAATGTAAAAAAATATCTAAAAACTAACTATTCATAGAAAAAAATCAATAGCAAAAACCTATACTAATAGCAAAGTGGGCCTGCAGATTCTCTTTCTTTCTCAGTTTCTTCTGTCTCCTGTATTTTCTACTCTTTACGTCTTATGTTTTTTCGGATTCTCACCCATCTTCAAAGCAAAGACAGTAACAAATATAGAATATACAATCCTATTGAGAATCTTCACATGGTGAAAACCCCAAATTTTCTCTTCCTCAATGTCGATTTTGCATCCTGTTGAGGATCATAAACCTAAACAGAAAGATATTGAGGACTCCTGTTTGCATTTATCATCCGGGTTTGGGTCAGAGTTCGTGGATTCCCATATACAACAAACTGCCTGGAAGTAAGATTTTTGGTGAATTTTTTAAAGCTCTCTTTTTCTTCTCCCTATCAGGTTAATGTTTTACTTACGATGAATTTTCCATGTCTGTGCCACGGTAGTGCCACATGGACACTGATGTGGCAGTTAATGTCTCCATATAAATGGCGTGCTTCGCATGTGCCACCTTGATTTAACTCAAAATGTCCAGTGGTACAATTAGAACAATGGAGAGCTGGGGAAAGAATGAAATTTTCAAAATAGTCGAAGGACTAAAGGTGTGATTTAGCCTTTCTGTCTTGCCACTTGCTTATTTGTTTCCATGTCTTAAAAATCTTCGGTTATCTACTTATCAACAAAAAAAAATGTTATCTGCTTTGCAGATATTTCTGAATGTATCATTTGCTTGAAACTGCTATTGGCTTTACTTTGTTGTCATCCCCAAGTCCTTTTCTTTAACGATCTTAGAATATGGCTATAAATTATATCAAACTTAACTGTCTTCCCTCCTGGTAAAACTCTGATGTACTAAAGGAAGCTTCAACTTCAATTGTATAATTCTAATTCTTGAGTTATTGAATTTCTAAATGTTTTTAGTTCGTAGTTTGAGTAAAATCTCTTGATTATTAACTGCCATCAATTTGTAAATCATTATTCATGAACAAAATTTTCTAAATGATCTCTAAGCAAAGTTTAGATTTACAACCTTACTCCAATTAATTTTTTCCTTACTAAAAACCATAGTTGCTGATCTCACATCCCAAATGTCTTTGTCAATTTTTAGAATTAGTGAACCATATATACTGGATTTGAACTTTATCTACTTAAAATGTGCTCACAGAACATATATAACCACATGTCAGGAAATGTTCTTTTGCTGCTGTATATATGGATTGTATAATAATCCTTGTTGGACTCAGATGAAATAGGAACTATGGCCAGAAAGTTTGCCACCATTGATGTTCTTTCCTTTAAGATCGATCTTGTTATCCTCAATCGATCCAAGTATTATTTTCATGATATAAAAAAGTCAGTATTGTCTTGTCATGCATTTATATTGTAGCGATTTCATCTTCCGAGTATTATTAACAGGTTTGTGCAGCCAAATCGTCAGTCTCAAATATCGTGTTGGATACAGCCTTATATCAAGGTATACTTGTGGTTTTTGGCATAACTCTAATGTCTACAAAGATTCTAATTACTGGTCTCTATGTTTGCAGTGTTACTCCAAATTCGGGGATGTGGTTTCTACGTTGACTCGTTTTTTCCGAGATGCAGGAATTCGTAGTCCTACAAAGCTCAAGTTAAAACAGACTAAAAACATTGGTGAATTATCTTCTAGCTGAATGATAAGACAAGTTTCATTTACTCTTTCTTCTTGTTCTTTATTTGCTTAGTTGGTCTTGGCCCCTCAGCTTTGGGACATGACCCTCTGGGTTTTGGGTCTCTCTTGGGTTTGTGTTGTTCCATTTTTGAGAAAAATGGGGCTTGGAGTGGTATTTGTGTTTCCAAAGAAAGAGGAAAGGCATTGCTTTGATCATTATGTGGATGGTTTGGTTGGAAAGAGACAAGAGAGCTTTTGAGGATATGGAGGGAGATAGTGCCTCTTTTAAAGAGGATTGGTTTAATCTTCTTATTTTTTTTTTGGGTTGAGGGGAAACTTTTTGTAAATGAACTTCATCTGATAGAGTTTGTAGAATCACTTTCTTGTAGATAGTCTTTTTGAAGGTGTCCTTTTTAAATACTTTTTAATTATTAGAAAGAACAGAAAACATTTGTGGAACCTTTTTTTTGGGGGGGTGGGTGGGTGGGGAGGGAATCGTGTATAGCCTATTCTTTTCTTGAGATATTGGGATCCTAAAGGATTACATGTGGGTTGTGTTAGTTCATGAAGAATGTTACTTTCAAGGAAATATCACCTGGTTTTTGTTATATAGTGTCGTCAAATGCTTATGACTGCAGGACTCTTCGTCTGGTTCTCCTGATTTTACCCTTCTGCCTACTTTCATGGCAAAATTCCTTAAGTACTGTTGATTTCAGTAATTTAAAGGTTGAATAGTTATTTGGATTGTGTTTCCTCCTGATTTTAATGTTTGCTTATCTAGGTTTGTGTGCATGTTTTTATGTGAGCGTGTACGTATGCATGCATGTGTCTATGAATGTAATTTTTTCCGCTTTGGTGTATAGTGTCTTGATTCACTGTTATGTTGTGTAATTGTGTCTGCATTTGTGTATAGTGTCTATGGATTCACTATTTTGTTGTATTGCTAATTTCAGTAAGACTAATTTGGGTTAAAATTTGACTCTCCAACTGGGCCTTTGATGATTTTGTAATGTTCTGGTACCATATACGTTCACCCTGTTACTGGTTGTGTCTTTATTAATATACCTTGCTTCCTGATTTTGTGCAGACACAAGTCCAAGTTTTACTACAAAATTGCTACTGGAAGAGCGGGTGAAGAAACCTTTATTAGTGAACATACCCTTTTCTGTTGGGTCATCAAGTTCGACTCATGGTTGGTCCTTGTCCCCTTTCTTCTCTCCGTCTCTTTGTTTCCTTTTCTATTCTTGTCTTGGATTTTGAAACTGGCTTCTCGTGTTTTTTCTTTTATTGATTCTTTTGGTTACCTTGAGCTTATTAAGTGATTAACAAGCTTTTCTTCTGTGCTACCTGTGACTCATTTGGTATATTACCGTATTTTATTGCACTAGCTAGTTCTGGACTGCACACACTTGATGCAATTGTTTCATAATCCTATTTCAATTTGTAACTTAAAAAAATAAATGGATAATTTAATGTGATTCATTTTGATAAGAAAGAGATGAGAAGCAATTTCTTAAGTTTCTGAAATATGTAGAAATATTAAAAGCAAAACTAATTGATTAACTAATTTCATAAATATTCTATCAAATATTAAAATGAGAGAATAAATATTTTAACTTAATCTTTTTTAGTTTTCATTTTCTTTGTCAGTTTATTGGATTGGTCTTCATTTTCAATCACCTTTTGCGCAATCTGTTGTCTTCTCCCTTGATCATGTTCTCTCCCTTTGTCCATCTTAACAAAGAAAAGATATTCATTGCATTGTATCTAGTTCTTATAAAATTTGTTTTCTTCTTTATCCGCATGTAAGTAAATATTTGGAAGAATCAATAAAAATTAAGGTTTATCATGCATAAGAAGTAAAACTCATTAACTTTGTTTGGTTTTGCTTATTATCAACATTCAATTATACATAGGTGTTTTAAGCTGATTTTAGTGTTTGGGTAAATGAGTGCTTATTGTGTTGCTGCTTGTAAATTAAGCTACACCAAAATATCCATAGGAACGAATGATTTGATGTATGTTAGAGTGTTAGGGTTTATGCATATTGATGTAATTTCATAATATTAAGTTCTATATATATATGACTACATTCCTTAGGGTTAGTAACCAGTTATTGTATATTGTCTCTCTATTTCCTCTCTATGTTTAAAACCGTTTTAAACCCCCTAACACAAACATTAACATGGTATTAGAGCCCATGGTTTAGAACCTGGTGGTAGTCTTAGATAAACCAAAGAAAAAAAGAAAAAAAGTATATAGCTAGGTTTAGATTCTTTTTTTAGTTTTTCTTTTGTTTTTCCGACGTTCTTCAATTTTCCGACGTTCTTCAAGTGCTTTCCCTCTTCTCCAGCAACTTTTGTTTTGTCTCCGACAAGTCTGTTTTTTTCCTTTCTGTTGAGATCATGACATCCCGTTATCGGCTATGAGTGCCTTGTTATTGTTTGACGCTATCCAGTCGAGTTCGGCGAGACTCTTGTCCATCCTCCTTCTTCGATGAATTATGTTAGCGGCTGGAGGTCAGGTGTGCTGCGTGTCGTCGTCTCTTGGCTCCTTGGCGATTAGAGACCACAACTAGATTTGCATCGCTCCGACGACCAAAACCTGGCCACCGGCGCTTCATTCCGACCACTATCCATCCACTAATCTTCCACGACCCGTTTGCAGAGATCTTGACTTGTTTTGACCCGGTTTCTTTTATGTTTGTTCGTGGTTCATTGTTGATGTTGGTGAAGAAAAAAATAAGAGTAGTTGACGAAGGAAAAGAAAAAGAACAAGGAAAAAGTAACAGGAGTGTGACTAATGATGATGTTGGAGTAGTGGAAGAATTAAAAAAATGTTTGGTGATGTTGCATGAAGAAAAAAATAAAGTTTTTGGGTTTTGTTTGTGTGTTGATTTGACCCGAATCCAAGTAAGATTTTCCCCTCGACCCAACCTAACCCGTTTCTTGGATTTAACCAATGTGAAGCAGCTTGTTCTAGTTTGTCGTATTATTGTCCCCTAAGTTGAGGGTCTTGTCTGTTTGGTGTCCCCGAATCTTGTTCATGAATCGTGTTGATCTATTACTATTAGGTAGTGCCGATGTGTTGACCTAATTATTGTCTTGGGCCTAGTTACCTCAAACTGTTATGAGTTTTGTTGTTATTTGGGTTTAAATTTATTTTTAACAAATTGGATGGGTATCATTGTAACAAGTTGGAGCATACTCCAACCTGAGGAGAAGTGTTAGAGTGTTAAGAGTATTAGGGTTTAAGATTATTGATGTAATTTCATAAGGTTAGTAATCAGTTTACTGCTTACTGTCTCTCTATGTCTAAATCTTAATCTCTGTCTAAACCCTAAACACAAACGTTAACGGTGTATATAAATTTGTGAACATAATTAATAATTTAACATATGCATACATTAAGAAGTAATATTGGGTACCTCTTTCACATATTTGATATACTCCAATCAATAATTATGTCATCAAGAGGAGTAATGTATGCTTGATCATTGGTGTTAGAGACAAGTAACCTCATCATGTACCTACCATAATAAGTTGAAATTTGTTGAGAGTCCTAATAGAATTCCTATTATATGTCCTAGTAGGCCTAGTTTATGTTTATTTTATATGATCAATGTATCATAGTCCTATTAGATTTAGTATTCATAAGTCTATATATTAGACTGCTGAATTGTTTTCTAATATGTTGAGAGTCCTAATTAGGTTTCCTATTATGTGTTCTAATATATTTCTTAGTCTGTCTTAGTTTATGTTTATCTTATCTCTCGTTGATGTCTACTAGTCCTATTAGGTTTGATATTCATAAGTTTCTATATAGGACTGTTGAATTGTATTCAAATAATCAATGAATAATATAAAATTTCTTTTCAAGTCTTAATTTCAACACGGTATTAAAGCTAAACACCAGTAAACACCATTAATATATGTAGTTTAGAATTTGTTTTTTTAGTTTTTGTTTTGTTTTGTTTTTTTTACGGCGCGACCTCAGTGTTGTACGTAAAAAAAAAACTATGGATCTGTTCACGAGTACTATTCATGGAAATGTTCACGAGTATTGTTAACATCACTATTTTCGGGTACTGTTCATAGGTAGCAGAGAAAATTTGATAAATAGATTTGTACGAGAAAAAAAAGCATTGAAAAAAGGCAATAAAAAAAGAATGGTTGTAAAAAAGGCCCTTAGTATTTTAAAAAAAAAGAGGAGTTCAAGAAGAATAAGAAGAGTTCAAGAAAAAGCAGAAGGGTTCCTCATGTCGATATTGATGGTGTTAATTCGACCCAACTTGTGTTGATGTTGTTTTCACCAAACTCAATGATTGTAGCCCATTCAGGTTAAAGTCAATGTCAGTAAAAAATAAGATGAAAAAAAGTCAATCTTGTTGAACCAAGCTAATTGTTTGTTGTGGGTGTGGAGTCTCGACTTGTTTTCATAGGTTATTGTAATTTATGGATTTAGGTTTATTTGTTTTAGATTGGATGAGGTTTGTTGTTAGTATAGGTTTCTTTGTAACAAGTTGGTGCATGTGTATGCTCCAATATAGGGCTGTTGAATTGTATTAAGATAATCAATCAATAATACAAAATTTCTTTTTCAATTTTAATTTCAACATAATCAATCAATAAACAAAGAATTCTTTTTCAGTTCTTATTTTCAACATAGTGTCTGAGCAATTTGCTCATTAGGATACTACGTAATATATATATCTGCAACAATAGCCATAGCTATTGTAGATCTGTCGCTTTCCACCGCTATCGCCACCACGTGCCATCCCCCCGACAACATTTGAGCACGCCATTAGGATCGGAATTGTCCGCTCTGTTGCCCACGCATCGTAACCGACCTCGTCATCACCACCCAGCCTCAATCTTGCAACCTCACCGCTAGTCGTCACGTGCCATAGTTAGCCGTTGCAACTTATGAGCCGGTTGGTCTAAAACCTGAGTATGAACCGGTTCGATCTCAAATACTTGGAGAGGCAGAACTTTCTACCTAGTCCGAGACTTATGCTCGTGTGTTGCATGCAATTTCTCAAATTAGTGACAACGGATCTATGTATGACAAATTTGCTTTGGTTATTCAAGCTTGGCCAGGTGGCGAAGCAGATGGTAATAATACTAGTAGAGGTCGTGGTTATGGTGATATAAGTTGTCGTGGTGGTAGAAGAGGTCGTGGTAGTTGGCGTAATAGCACTTCATTTGGTCGTGGTGGTGTCAATTCTCTTGGTTGTGGCGGTGGTCGAGGTGCACTTTGTCAATATACTTACTACTATCGTTCCTGGCATACTCGGGTGACGTGTTGGAGCTTAGTTGGTTGTCCCATGGTTGCTAATGTTATGACTTCTGATTCTATTGAGTGTGGACCTACCTCAAATTCCGTGTTTTCAACTTCTTTGATGATTTCCAAATATGAGTATGATGAATTCTTACAATATAAGGCAGCGAGCCAGACATCTTATCGACTACTCTTTCCACCCAGAAAGGTAAACCAGAAGCTTATCTATCATCTAAACCTTGGGTCCTTGACTCTGTTACTATTAGTCATTTGTTAGGTACAAGTGATGTTTTCTCTACTTTTTATCACTCTTCATTTTTGCTTGATGTTACTCTTGCATATGGATCTAAAACCACTACTAGTGGCATTAGTACTGTGCACCCTAGTTCTTCTATGTTTATCATCTTCCCTTTATGTTCATTTTTCTCAGTATAATTTGATATTTGTTAGTCAATTTACAAAATGTCTTAATTGTTGTATTACCTTTCATCTTATTTTATTTTTACTCAGGATTTGAAAACAAGGAAAACGATTGGTGTAGGGCATGAATTCGACGACCTATATTACTTTGATCTTATTCCATTACCCATTGCTTGCTCCATTGACGTGTCCTTGCTTAAGATACATTGTCGCTTTGGTCATCCATCCTTAGAGAAGCTGAAGAAATTAGTTTCGACTTTTGAGTCAAGTTTCATCTTTAGAATGTGAGTCATGTCAATTGGGTAAGCATCATTGTGTGTCGTTTACTTCCCGAATTAATAAATGTTTGTCTAGTCCCTTTATGTTAGTACATTATGATATTTGGGGTCCAAGTTGTGTGTTTTCCAAACTTGGATTTCGGTATTTCGTTATCTTTGTAGATGATTATTCCAGGCTTATCTGACTTTATTTAATGAAAGACCGTTCTGAGTTGTTTTCTATTTGTTGTGCTGAGATAAAAACTCAATTTGACTTATCTGTTAAAATCCTTCATAGTGACAATGCTTGTGAGTATTTTTTGAGCCTTTTAGAACTTTCATGACTAAGTTGGCATTATTCATCAATCATCTTGCTATCATACATTCCAACAAAATGGGTTTGCAGAACAGAAAAATCATCTTATGGATACTGCTTGTACTCTCTTATTTCACATGCATGTCCCCAAATTGTTTTGGAGTGAGGTTGTTCTCATTGCATGTTATTTCATTAACCGTATGCCATCCTCTATTCTTGATAGCAAATCCCCCTCACTCAGTGCTCTTTCCTAGATATGTTACCTCCCACTTACCTTTTATCTTTGGGTCCGTTTGTTTTGTTCATCAGCTCTGTCTGAGAGTTGACAAACTTGACCCTCACTTTATTAAATGTATTTTCTTAGGCTATTCCCGTACACAGAAAGGTTATCTGTGTTATAATCACTACAAAGGTACTTTGTTTGTGCAGATGTTACATTCTTTGAGTCTATCCCATATTACTCCAAGTCTCATTCTATCTATAATCTAGTTGATTCATTTCCTTGTCCATTACCTGTTCCAATGCCCTTTACACAGTCATGTCATCCTCCATCAGTTCTTGCTTCGTCCACCCCTCCGTTGCAAGTTTACTCCCGTCTTGTATGACCTTTTGCCTATATTGCTCCACGAATTGCTCCATTGTTGACAAATCCTGATCCTCTTTTCATTCTATCTTCTGATGATATCGTTTTATTGCTCTTCGTAAAAGTAAGCGTTTATATAGTGCTTATCCGATTGCTAATTGTGTATCTTATGATCATTTATCTCCTTCATATGATTCGTTTGTTGCTTCGGTCTCTACTATATCTATTCCTAAATGCATTACAGAAGCTGTCTCATTCTGGGTAGAAAGCAACCTTGGATCAAGAGATACATGCCTTGAGTACAAATGATACATGTGACTTAGTTCCTCTTCCGTTTGGAAAATCTGTTATTGTCTGTAGCTGGGTTTATACTGTAAAGGTTTGTTCGGATGATACTCTAGTAGCAAAAGGGTATACACAAATACATGGTATTGACTATGCTGAGACATTCTCTCTAGTGGCTAAGATTATGCCGTTTCGTGTTTTTATCACTTTAGTAGTTACGTTTCATTGGCTCCTACATCAGTGGGATGTGAAAAATGCTTTTCTAAATAGTGATTTACAGGAAGAGATGTACATGGAGCAACCTCCCGAGTTTGTTGCTCAGGGGGAGTTTGGGTTAGTATGTCGATTGAGGAAATCTCTATATGGATTGAAGCAATATCCTCGAGCATGGTTCGGTTGGTTCAGTGAAGTAGTGATTGATTTTGGCCTGTAGATCATTCTGTATTTTATAAACATAGTAAGACATGTAGGATATTGTTGATTGTATATGTAGATGATATTGTGACAACAGGAGATGACAAAAAAGTCATTTTAGCACTGAAACAATTCTTGAGTACTATTTTTCAAACAAAGGATTTAAGAAAATTAAAATACTTTTTGGGTATCGAGGTTGCTAGATTTCGTCATGGTGTTTCTTTATCTCAACGCAAATATATTCTTGATTTGTTGAATGATACTAGAATGTTAGGGTTTAAGCCTATAGATAGTCTTATGGATCTTAACACAAAACCGACTATTGATCAAGGTGAATTATTATCCTATCCAAGGAAATATAAGCATTGGTCGAGAAATTGAATTATTTGACTGTTACTAGACTTGATATTTCATTTGCAACAAGTGTGGTTAGTTAATTTCTCGATGCTCCATGAACTAGTCATTGGGATGATGTTATTCGAATTTTGAGATATCTTAAGAGTGCTCATGGTCGTGGTTTACTTTATCAAAATCATGGTCATGCTCAAGTTGAAGGTTATACTGATGCAAATTGGGACGACTCTCTATGTGATAGGAGGCTCACTACTGGATATTGTGTGTTTGTGGGAGGTAATTTAGTATCATGGAAAAGTAAGAAGAAAACTGTGGTGGCTAGATTGAGTGCTGAGTCCGAATATACAACAATGACGCATATTACTTGTGAGATGGTTTGATTAAAACAATTGTTAGCGGAACTTAGGATTAACTAGTCCAGTCGTATTAGCTTGGTGTATGACAATCAAACAGTTATTCATATTGCAAATAATCCAATGTTTTATGAGAGAACTAAACTTATTGAAGTTGATTGTGATGTTGTTCGAGAAAAGCTTCTCGAAAATGTGACAAGTTAGCAGATTTATTTACTAAATCATGGGATGGTTCTCGAGTTAGATTTATTTGTAACAAGTTGGGTGCATATGATATCTATGCTCCAACTTAAGGGGGAGTGTTGAGAGTGTTAATAGGATTCTTATCATGTGTCCTAATAGGCCTAGTTTATGTTTATCTTATCTGCTTAATGTATCATTGTCCTATTAGATTTAGTATTCATAAGTCTATGTATTGGACTATTGAATTGTATTCTAATCAATCAATAAGAGATAAAGTTTTTTTTGGTTCTTATTTTCAACAAAATTATTAGTAGTGTGATATTTGATTTTATAAAACTGGACGATTTTGATGGAAATTATGAATATTTTTAAGGGAACAAATCCTAATTCTGATTTAATAAGGAAAACATATAGGCTTTGATTGGTAGGGACGAAAAATTGGAGGAAGGAAGTGGAAGAAGAAGGAAATGAGAGAAGATGAAAAAATAAGAATATTGATGTTTTTGGTCATGCATTTGGTAAAGATGATGGAAAATGGGAGAAAAGAAGAAAATGACAAAAAATTAGTTTATTTTAGCTTGCATTCCTCAATCATCCAAATTTGGGAGGATTGTGATTTGTTCATGTGGAAAGTAAATGCCAATCATCTCACTCTTCTTTTCTCTCACTTTTCTTCTCTACCAAACATTAGAAAAGCATTCTCCTCTCCTTTCTTTCTTTCTTCCTCCTACTTTTCCTCTCTACAAACATAGCCATAAATTAGAATATTATTTCAATAATGAAAACACATAGTAATGTACTCCCTTAGTCCTATAATAAGTGTCATTTCTATTTTGGGTTATTCCATAATAATTGTCCTCAATCAAACGGCATATATCTTTATCATCAATTTTTCAATAATTCCATTCGTTGTTGATCTAATTACTTTAGTGGTTTGCATGCAATTCATGCACTTTCTTAATCTTTGAGGTAAAAGTGGTGTTTTGATACATAGTTATCAAAAGCGCATTTGATGCGTGCCTAGGTGCACCAAGGCTCCCAGTTCAGTGCCTTGGGCAAAGAGACCTTTAAGAGGTGCGTGCCTTTGGGCGAGGCGCAAGGACCATAATGCATGTCAAGGTCTTTTTTTCTTTTTCGCATGATCTGTTTTCAGCCCTTGATTTTGTAATTGTGTGTGATGAGGTGGTGTGAGTGATACATGTGAACAATTTTTTAAATTATATGTGGTGACCCAAGTTACCCAACGGTCAATTTAGTCAAAGAAAGCCTAGAATGTAAGGAACTAATGGAATTAGAATTCAACTCTCTCTTTCAGAAACAGATCGACAACAGCAAGACCAGATCCTCAACTCTCAAAGCTGTTCTCTTCTCTCTCTCCTTTCTATTTCTCTTTCTCCTCCTCTTCCTTCTTTCTTCTATTCCCCGTTAGTCGTCCCCTCTTTTCTTTTTATTTCTCCCGCCAGTCCTCCCTCTCTCTGTTTTCTTCTCCACAAATTGTTTGACCTTTTTTCTAAATTCCTGTGCAGTGGCCAGTGGGCTGTCATCCCTTTATTGGTTTTCTTCTTCACAAATTGTTAGAGCTTTTTCTAAAAAAAAATTTCTGTGTTTGCCATTGGGCTGTCCCCCTTCTCTCTGTTTTCTTGCTTGATGATGAGGAAAACTATTAGCTTTTTTAGGAGTAGCCTAAAAATGTAATTGTGTAGTGTCTTGTGTGTTTGTTTTAAAGTTTGAACTATGCTGGGTACTTGGTGGTTGGTATTTTCTTTGTGGTATTCGTAGTCTCGTATTGAATTTCTAGTGTTACGTTGTTTACAAAATGAAAATCCATCATGTTTCTTAATATAGTTTGTTTCATATTAACTATACACATTTTATATACACTTTTTAGTAAATGTGTGCCTCGCCTTTGTCAGGCGCGTGCCTGCGCTTTGTGCCTAGGCTCCAGGTATCCTTTGCACTTTAGTGTGCCTTGCGCTTTAGATCACTATCTTTTGATACTCATCTAGACTAGTTTATATGCAATTAATGTACTTTCTTAATCTTTTGGTCCACTTATTATGGGAGGGAGTAATATTTTTTGTTAGAAGGCGTATTTTTTTCTAGTGAATGTTTTATTCCTTATTCATACATTTATATATGTATATTATAGATTTTTAGGAAATAAACTTATCCTTTTGTTTTTAATTGTTTGTGAAAGAGTACTTGTTTAGATAAAGCAGTTATTATTTGTCAAAGACTCAAAGACTTGCTTATAATTATCAAGTAAGGGTATTTTGTCCAATAAACGTATTACACCTTGTTCGTACTTAATATAAATATATATAGATTATAGATTATGATCTTTCAAGAGGAGCCACTATTTGGTGAATGGTAAGTCTCAGGCTGGTAAGTTCAATTGCTAGGGTTTGAGTCTTAAGAGTCTGCCTTCAGAAAAAAAATGTGAAGGTTAAAACCATAACTGGATCACTTCCAGACCCATCATTGGTGAGACTAACTCTTGTTAATTTTCCTCCTTTATCATATAGAAAAAAGGAAATGAAGAAGGTTCAACATTATGATCTCACCCATCCATGTTAAATTGTGTTACTTTCTATTGAGATGCATAAAGTGCATATGTTCACCCAGATCCTGAAACAAAATCAATCTGGAATGTCAAGATGACAAAGTATTTACTATAAGTTTCGGGTCATAAATTGCTATTGTTCTGTGAACAAATCCTACTCTTCTGCCATTTTCATTGTACATGAGTATACTGCAAGATCTTTCTGGTATGTTCTCTAAGATGCAACTCAGTCATGTTGTAACTTATGGTGAAGGTCTTTGTACAGGAAATGAAACAGAGATGAAAACTCCACAGCCTGAGAACAAATTTCACCTGGAAGAAATCTTTACTGAGGTAAATGTATTTCTAAGCATACTTCCATTTGTTTACTAGTATGCCCCTGTATTTTTCCTATTCATAAACTGTTTCTTGGTAATTTGCTTTCATAGACCACACTGGTGGACAAAGCTGACTCCACAGAGCCATTATCATCTCTAGTTAAAGTTAAAAGAAGAAACACTTCAAGCCAGTTAGGAGCTTTTCTTCCTGCAAATCGTTCATCTCTCACACCTTCGGAGGATAAGAAGGCTCTTAAATTGAAACTTTCAAGTGATCTCATTAGTGATGAGAAAAAATTCATAATTTCTGGAAGGAAAAATATGCAGTACAAAAATCATGAAATGATTGATTTGACTGGTAATTCTTTATTGGACGAAAAACCAAGCAAAGCGGAGCTACTAGTACCTTGTTCTGTGAAGAGGCGTAAGCTATTAGGCATAGAACAAGATGCAGTGCAACATACTAAAAATACTCAGGAGCATGCATCTGGTTCTGAAAATTCACAATCAAGTTATCCTTTTCCTGTCTCCAGATCAGTGAAAAATGAGAATCTAAAGATCTTTGATGGTAGAGGCTTGCAAAATGCTCAACTTTCTTCTTCATTGCTGGGCAATGCTGATGAGACCGTGCAAAAGAGGGGATCTGAGACCCTCAGTCAGGAAAACAAAGATCTTCAGACCAGTGCTGTACCTTGCAGGGACAACGAAGCAAGAGGATCTGCATATTTGGATCAGGTGAAGTATTTTCATTCTTGTTTCCTAACTTATTTCAAAAATATGAATTATTCAGATATGTTACTCTTGGCTTTGACTATATTAATGACTACCATAGTTATCAAAATCATGCGGATTGTAGAATTGATCCTAGAAAAGCCAAAAAGATCCAATTGTATTAAGACTACTCCTGGGTAGAATCGTGGTAGGATCAGGATTTTACAACCAATTCTAGGGATCCCATTATTCTGTGCATTTTCTTCTTCATTCTTATTTTCATACTCTAAAATGTGGTAGCTAGGAGGGCCATATATGCAGCAGCTATCAGGTCGAGTATTTTCTTCTAAAATGCTTCCCTTATCTTCTCTCTTTTCTCTGTTTTGTTGAACTTTTTTTCTTTTGTCCAAGCCTATCTTTTTTTTCCTTTTTGCTTTTTATGTATATAGCAGTAAGAAGATGCAGACATTCTTTTTTTGGTTACAACAGTTGCATGCATATTTGTTGTTATACAGTACTCCGTTGATGACATAATTAGCAATTGAAATGTGTGACAGTAAAATTCTTATTTAACTTATTAAAGCATTATGCACGACATTATGTGCTGCAAATTAGATTCCCAGTAATAAATTAATGGTCTCTTTGCAGTTTAGTGTTAGGCTTATAATTTTATGGTGCATCTTATTGCTTTGTTGTTGTGATAGGATTAGGATTAGCATTCACATGCATTTAGCAATATCTTTTGCGAGTGTTAGTGATGTAGGACAGACAGTTTAGAGAGAAGAAATAAATTGAGAAAGGAGAGAAACAATAGAGAAGCGGTAGAATTAAGGAGATTAAACAAAGAAGAAGTGAAGAAGGATGAGAAGAGAGAAAAATACTAGAGGGGAAGAAATAGAACCGAGGATCTTATAAAAAAAAAAAAGAAACAGAACAGAGGATAGAAACAGAGAGATAGTCAAGTCTCAAATTCTATTATATATGTCTGAGTAATTCAACATACTAAATGTGCTTATATAGGCACCAATTCTAAACATAATAGGAAATAAACCCAAAAGCCTAATACATAATCGCTCTATCCCATATTTTAGTCCATCTTTCCTAAAATAGATGTCCCATATTGTTTGTCCACTTTCCTTAAATGAGATATTAAATCCATTGAATTTAGAAGTATAACCTCGATCTCTTCTTTTTATTTCAAAGACAACTCTTGTGGGACCCACATGTATTTAGTTAACTACAACTTTGAAGGGCCTTTTGGACAAAATAACACTTGCATTAAACTTTATGCAAATGCAAATAGAAAGTAGACTAAAAATACGGGCTGGAGAGAGTAGTTAATTGCCTAACCTAATTTCCGACAATACTACTACTTTCTTCCCAAAAGACATAATTACAAAATAGACCTATAAATAAAAATTCTAAAATAATACACATTTTCGCATCCATTCTGCATCATTCTTCCCAATTTACAAAAAACTCAACGTCGAGTTTTGATGTTGTGAAGCATCAAAACTTGTGATTGTTGAAGTTGCATGGTGAAGACTTGAAATCTTTTGGATGTAGTGTTCTTGGTCGAAACATAGAAATAGTCAAGTCTCAAATTCTATTATCAATGTCTGAATAATTCAACATCCTAAAGGTATGAAATAAACCCTAAAACCCTAATACATATTTAATTGCCTAACCTAATTTCCCACAATACTACTACTTTCTTCCCGAAAGACAATTACAAAATAGACTCATAATTATATAAATCCTAAAATAATCATATTTCTGTTTCCATTCTGTATCAGTTTGTGGGCCTGGAAAAGTTAAAGGAAAAATACAACTTCTAATAGATCAGACGCAGGATGGGAACATAGAATTGATGTGGATAATAGTTCTAGGAATACAAAATGCATAAATCTTGTCCGAGAGATATAGTAGTTTTGAGGTTTTTACATTATTTTATTGAGCTTGAAGCGTTATTTCCCATATGCTGGCTAGACCTTATGATCCTCATCCTATCCTACAATGCAATCCTGTAAAGCCCCTGATTGATCCTAAATGGAATCTAGGGGTGAGCATGGTCTGTTCGGTTCGGGTTGGAATTCGAGCTGATGACCAAAATCTCAATGCCTGGATTGCTGTCAAGGCCACCAAGAAGCATGTGAGACCTGTTTGTTCTAATATTTAGCTTCCGGTCTATTAGTTATATTTAAAAGATGAAGGTATTGAATTGTTACTTATATTTTCTTTAAAAAAAAAGAAAAAAAAAAGAAAAAAAAAAGAGAAAAAGGGGGGAAAATGAGTAAAAAACAAGCAGCAACAAAAAAATAAAAACAGCAGCAGCCAAAAAAAAAAGAGAAAAAAGAAAAAAGAAAGCAGAAAATTGCAATCAATTGTTATGAGTAATGGGTTCAGGTGAACCAATCCGGATTATTTGTGTGACCATTCATCAGGTTTACTACCCGATCACCAAAGATGTATTACATCAGGTTTCTTAATCCATATGGTTTTGACATTGTTGATTTCCAAGCTCTTTGCAATACCGTTGGTGTCAAGATGCTTGTTGGGCTAAACAGAATTATATGGTTGTTGTATTTATGACCGGTGTTGTCAGTTAGAGATTGAGTACTACTCGCCAACGATACCATTTGTGCGCTGCATTGAAAGTGTGTTTCTCAAGGTAGAACAACTACTCAAGAAGGTTTCCCAAAAATTAGAGTCTCATTGATGTTTCTCACACAAATAGTTCCATTCAAGATGAAATTAATGATGTTTAACTAGCCATAGAGAAAAAAAAAAGAAGTATCCAAAATCACAGACCTTGAGCCACATGTCCAAGACAAGAATGAGGACATGATGTGTGTGTGTGATCCCTTTTATATTGATTTTGTCTTCCCCTGTTGGTTTGAAGCGCCTCAACAACTTCATTTGAAACCATTCTTGTTTCCGATCGAAGACACCACATCTAGAAGATTTCATGAATTCCCCATACGACTCCAGCCATCCAATCCTTCATCACTACAAAACTCGAGTTCGAGTTTTTTGCAAGTGGGATAGAATAATGCAGAATGTTACAAGGAATATGTATTATTTTATGATTTTAGAAAATTTTAAATTATTTGTGGGATTATTGTGTAAATAAGTTTTTAGGAAATTTTAGATGTTTAGGATTAGTTAGTTTCCTATTATGTTTAGGATTAGTTGGTTTCCTAGTGTGCTTAAGATTGGTGCCTACATAAGCACATGATTATGTTGAGTTTAGCAAACTTTTATTATGGAAATAAACTGTTGAGTTTGTTATCTCTTGTCATTTTGTTCATTCTTCTCTCTTTTCTTGATTCTTCATATTCTATTTGTTAGTCTTCTCTCTGATGTTGTCTGTTTCTCTCCATTTTCTTCCATGTATGCCTTTATCCCCTCTGTTTCATATTATCTTGGTTACTTGTCCTACATCAGGTTGGTTCGATCTTTCCATCGGTTTTCAGAAGAAAAAAAAAGGAGAAATAATTTTAAAATAATCTGATATCTCCAAACTTCAAGGAAAAAGAAATACGATGAAGTTAATTCATGCCTCAAATTTAATATTGAAACCAATACAAGTAATCATGTTCTTGTCCAACCACAAACTACAAGTTTGAAATTCATAGTAAATGATATTCATAAGCTTTAAGTATGATTTTCCTTTTCCTCCCCATCAACACGTTGCTTTATGAGAAGTGCAGGTTTAATGAATATTATTACACTATTTCTAGTTATAAAACTCAGCATCATCAAAAGATACTGCATGTTAAATTATAGTCAAACCTCAAATGTTATAAATAAGTAGTGTAATAACTTTTTTGGATATTTGACAAGACTGTATAGGCATTTTAAGGGTCTCAAAATATTGGTTCTCTCTATTTTTAGTAGGAAAGGGGTTGAAACTTATATCAAAATAACTTTTTCTGACAAGCTTTAACTGCTCTGAAACTTTCCCAATTCGGAAATGCTAACATATCAGAAAAGAATACATCGAACCCTAATACTGGAGCTTGTGAAGTGATTACATATCAGAACTTTACTAGTGGTTTGCCACAGCATTTCTGTAAAGATCCTTTCCTGCTTTCTGAATGGGCTTCTCTTGAAACCCGCTTTCCTGTAAGAATTGGTTTCCTTGTAATGATGCATTGGACTCATAAGAACTGCTTATTCCGGAATAAATATTCTGTTGTCTTCTTCCCTATTAAAATAACAGATCTATATTCAACTTTTTTACTCACCCATTTTACATTTTGCTTTCCTTTTAATATGTGGTTAAACTTTGGATTACGGATATTTTCTAAACTTCGTGCCTTACAGGTTCGAGAGAAACTCAGTGCTGCCGAATATAAAGAATTTGTGGGGTATATGAAAGCACTGAAGTCCAAAGTGATGAAGACAGGTCATGTTCTGCAATGCATTTTTCAACTGTTCTCTATACCTGAGAGACTTCCTCTTCTTAGAAGGTATCTCTCTAACTATCACACATATTATCTCTTAACCATCATCCATTTTAGCCGACGAGGCCTTGGCTCAATGGTTAAGGCCGAGGCTCTACATCCTAAAGGTCCCAAGTTTGAGTGGTGTGTGTTTTATCAATAAAAAGTACTTTTGTTATTTTTGTCACCTTGCTAGCCTTCTGATTATTGTATTTATCTAATTCCGTGGATTTGGTAAATAAGAAATTTAATTTTACTTGATGTGTGTTACATATTTTGTGGTCTTTAGGATCTAGGGTCCAGAGTCATGACTTATAAGGCAGAATTATTAATTTACTTCTTTTGTGTAGAAGCATGATGTGTTTGATGCTAGCCCCTGAACATGCCTACAAACTTAACCTGTATGCGTTTTTTAGGTTGTCCAGGTTATAAGTTATAGTTAGTGACTATCCTATATGTTTTAGAAGCTTGTATAGAGATGTTGGTTGTTGAGCTGCAGATGGTGCTCCTTAGCATTTTTGCTTATTCGTCCTTGAGTAAAAAATAAGGGGAAAAAGAATAGGGATGAAAATTTTCAATTTATCTAGTACTTGCATTTTTGTACTCAATTTTTGTGAGTTCCCTTTCAGTCATTAGATTGTGTACTCCATATTCAGTTCCAAACCATCCCCAAACATTGAATGAATAGGTGCGGCTTAAACTACTTATTCTTACAAATCTATTTTTGTTATAAAGACAACCAGCAACTTATGGCTGCATTTAGAACATCACTTGTTCCATTGCCATTTTATGAACTTCTTTAATTGAAAGAATTTGAATATAAAAAAGTTGAGTTACATAATTTTTTAAAATGGTATTCTCTGTCTAAATCTTTTGCTTTTGACCTCCGTTGAGTTTGTCTCTTATGATTATCATTTGGTTACTTGCATGATATACCACACTTGACATTAGCTCTTAAAGATACAAGTATATACATGAAACTAAAATTCATTTTCCACGTTAGTTTTAGTAGATATTCTCTTAGAGAGTGTTTGGTGGACATGATGAGAGAGAAGATGGAATTTTTCATCCAGTCATAATAGCCTTAATAGGATATAATCATCATACTTTGGGGGATAAGATAAGACATCCTATCTTGCAAGTTGTCTATCTCATTCTACTCTCTCCATCATCATGTTCACCAAACGTACTCTTAGCCTATTATTCATTTTCTTTCACTTTTTTTTTTCATGCATTTTCCACTCTACACTTGATAATTTCAGCATTTTAGAGATTTAATCTTGTATTTGTTATGTACCGGGATCTCACAATTTCTTTCTCTGTTGCCACTTATAACAGATTCAAGGATTATGTGCCTGCGAACTATCGTTCCTTATATGAGCAGTATGTTGAAAGAAATAATGATACCCTTGAGAATCAGAGTAACAAACTCATGTAAATCAAGTTGATTTAATTATACTCACGAGCCGAGCTCTCCTCAACTTAGGTTCGGCTCAGTTTAAGTCGAATCTACCCTTAGTTTTCATCGATATAAATTTCAATATTGTATAGCTAATATCTAAAAGAAGGTTTGAGAATATGGTTGAGCGTCCAAAAAGTGCTGACAGTATTGAAATTTAAGACATTAGCTATACATGAGCAATACTAGCATGAACTGGGATTTGGACAGGCAAATAAAATTCTTATGATATGGATCAAACATCCCAATTATATGATTGCAGTTGCAAAACTTTTGTGTTTGTTTTTGTTGAAAGAATCAGTGGAGTCATTCTCAATGTTAGCGTAAGAATTATTATTTTGACTTCCCATATAACCCATGATTATAAAATATGTAGTTCTTAGGTTTGACATTCACTTGCAAGTTCACTGTTGATAGAGTTTCTTTATCATCAAATCAAATCACTCATAAGAAAGAATCGAGCTGAAAGTACTTGAAGCACTCATATGAGATATGAAAAGACGATTAATAAAACTTATTATAAGCTCCTAAGTATAAATCTACTCATTGTGAAACAAAACATTGACTTCGATTATATTCATTTCATTTAGTTAATTAGTCAAAAGAGAACTTTTTTTTCACTTTTCAAGTTATAATCTATGATGATCGACGTGGCACTATACATGGCTAAGTCTTCAGTTTTCTTAATTTTCTTTGATATTTATATTATCAATTAATTTTATTTTAATTTAATCACTTTTTAAGACATACATCAAATCATCTTTTTATGGTTTTTTCTTCTCTTTAATGGGTATAAATCAGTTGATTATGTCGATTTTATATATATATAGTGATATGGGGAACAATCAACGAACAGACAATAATGTCTACAAAGGTATCTGCCAAATCTCACCGATTACCACAATAATACAAAACTTGAATCGTAAACAAAGTGCTTCTTGAAAAATTGTCGCACTAATTTATAATTAATATTTAATGTGAATAAGACAAAAAAAAGTTCAAACATAACATATCTTGTACCTAATTCATGCATAGGTAGTAGTACTGATTTTGTTTTTTGAAAAAATACAAAGGAAATTAATTAATCTAGCTAAGAACCAATTTCTTACGTTACATGTCTCATTGATCTCCTTCTCCTCCTTTGATCTCTTTCAATTCGAAAACTCCGTGATCTTGTCTGAGCTTTATCCTCGTTTTGACGTAAAATGACAATCAAATCAACGAAAGCACTCAATATGAACTTGTACGATTTCTTGTCATTCAAATTCAAATAACAAAATAAAAGCTCTTCCATGAAATCCCAATCAACTCTTTTATGTTGTTGCAATCTCGATTCCACCATCTCTTTCATGGACTGTTGAAAGTCGTCGTGGGGATTCGGGGAGTATTTTAACACTGTGATGCAGTCATCTGGAATCGTAACGTTGTTGTTTTCTGTTGGGATATTATTATTGGTTGAAATCGAGGTTGTGCGCCCTGATCCCACAGACATTGTGGTGGTGGTCATGCTGCTGCTACGGCCTGCCTCCTCGATAAGTGAGCTAGACAAGCCGTCGGGTACCACGAAAAATCTGTGGGACCCGCAAAGGCCCGACGGCATGTCCATGAACCTAGGTGATTCAATTAAAGTTGCACCACTTGAAGGGGTTTGAGGTTGATGGTGATGAGCATGATCATGACCTTCTGCATTTAATTTTTTTTCTTTCTCGTGCTCATCGTCTTTGATATAAAGTGATTTGAAATTCTCAAAGAGGAAGCGATCGATGTCTGAGAGTGTCGCCGCATGCTCTTTGTCGTCCTCGTTGTTGTCGTGCTTTTGGTTCCGCTCAATTGCAAAAGAGAGTGTCTTGGTGTGCCTGCAACCTTTGAGGATCCAATTCTTTGAAGATAGGAAGGAATTTGAGGAAAACTTGATATTTGGAGTTGGTTTTTTTATCTTAGAGAGGTAATCTTGGAGAGATTTTTGGATGTGCTTTGGCATTGTTTTATTTTATTTTATTATTATTCTCTTGTTTACTGATGTAGTAGTGGTTTGAGTTAAAAACTAAGGGATGAGGGTTGGTTTATAAATAATCAAGCAACCAACATAAAAATATGCACTGCAGTAGATTATGCTTTGGAAAAAATTATCGCTTTTTTTCCTTTCTTCACGCATTAATTATTTGTTGAAACAGTAATGTTGTTACTTTGACCGGTAACCTATGGATGGTAATAAATTGATATTTAATTCAAAGGGGTTTTTTTTTTTTTTTTTTTTGCATAGAATATATTAAAATTATCTTTTCGCATTCAGATGGGTTGCATATTTATATCAGTTTTAATTTGATCGAAATTTTGATGTTTATTGAATATCTTTGTAAATTAAACGAAATTTAAAATTTAAATGAGACATTGAAATATAATTAGGTAAAATGCAAGTGGGATTGACTCATTGTGTTGTAAAACTTATAATACATTATTTTTACATAATGATTTAGATTTATTAAATTTCAAAATTTTATAAAACCATATTATATTTAAAATTTGTGCGTATTACGAGTGTTATGTCATAACTTTTTATCGTAGATGAATTGATCCCAATGCAAATTGTTTCGAAATAATAACAATTTAAAGGGACGTGTGACAAATTGGAATATAACATTTAAGGTGATGGAATATACATCCGAGCAAATTTAAATATAATTGAATGATGTAAGGAATCCATAAATTTAAAGGGGTGAGACAAATAGTTAGTGATAAATATTCACGATTGGACATTTTCTGAAATTGTTTATAAGGAATTCAGGGGCACCCATAAAAAACACTTTATCTCTTAAGGAATTCACGGTACAATATTTTGCCTGGTGTTCTAAACAAAAAATATGGGGCCAAAATATGCAACTGATAATCCCCTTAATTTTCTTTTTTTGTATAAGAAAAATAATCAATCCCTTTAATTTCTCCTCATTTTAATGAAAAAAAATTAAACTACTAAAGTTGTACTCAATACTCAGTACTAATGCTTATCAAATATTTACATGTAGACGTAATTTTTCATATATAATAAGTAATTAAAAAGAAGGAATGCTACTCCAAAACAATTTAGGAATTAAAATCTCCTCAAAGATGTGCTTTTTCTATGTTCTCTTCTCGTCCATTAATGTCTTCTCCTCTTACTCTCAGAATCTTCGCCAAATTGGAAAAATCATTAAATTCATGAAACTTCTAAATCTTTCTTCTTCATTGCTACTGCAGCATGAAAAATCACTGTATGATTTTTTTGGATCAAATAAGAGCATGTAAGGCTTAGCAAGAGACACCGGTAGGAATCGGATATAGCTATTGCAATAGAATTTGGGTATTATTGTGTTCAGCATTTTGGTCCACACCTATGCGATTTGAGAAAGATAACCAAAAAAAGAGATACTCTTATCCTGTTTTTAACTTCTAATTTCTTTTGATAAATGTAAGGAACCATCCAATATTTCTTTCTCTTTTCTGCATACATTATTTTGGGAGAAAACACATATTTGAAGAGATTTCTCTTTCCTAAATTGTTTTGGACTAACATTTCTTCCTTTGTGCTTAGATGTGGAAAATTAGGTCCACATGTAGATATTTGATACGAATGTTGAGTACAACCTTATTACTAGAATTTTTTCCGACAATAGAGTTGGCAACTTGAAATCTGGGTTAGACAAACCACTGAAATTCTATGATATGGACAAAAATTTATCAATGGATCTGATGATTTAACGTGAAAAAGAGAGCTACAGAGCAATCAGTTCAGAGATGATGAAATGCCAGATTCACCTATTCCTCTTTGGAAGCAAGCTTCTCCGTTCAGCCTCTCTCTCAGCAACTAGAACATGGTACTCTGGTCCAAGCATGTCATGTATATCAATATTCAACGAGCTACCCAAGTTTACTATCTCCATGATCACTTCTAAAGTTACATTGAAGCCTAAATTAGACAAGACCCGGATGGCATTTGCAATTCTGCATATGTTCTGTCTCATCTCTAGTGGAGTATAAGTTCGCTCTTGTTCTTCAAGACTCATGGAACCTCTGTTTGATGTGGTCTTCTGCTGTTCAGAAGTGTTTTCTTGATCCTCCATCATACTCTCTCTAACTTCAACATGTTCACCAACCCATATAAACCCATTACATCCAAGTATGAGGTCAATTCCATACTGTTCTAGATGATGGAAATGTTGCTTGCTTCTCTTCGTTAGGTAAGGATCAATTGAGAGCAATTGCCCCTTCTCAAGCTGTAATGCGCATTATTATCGTTAATAACAGCACTAATATGCATGACATATATAACAAGAATTGATATGATTAGAAAGATGCAAATAAAAGAAATGATGATGTTGGCGATGACAGCAAAGCATGGTTTCGACTTTCAACCACTTGGTGATAGCGCATCAAGAATTGTGAAAATCAAGTTAGTCATTGGCCTCCAATATATGAAACATTCAAAGGAAGTGATACACTCTTCAATTAGATTGAAAAGTAATGAGCTATTGTTAAAGAGATGGCAAGCACCCTTTATCTCTTTGTAAAACTTTATAAAACAAAGTTTTCATTTTGATTTTTCTATTTTTTAATGCATTGTCTGTCTTATAAAACTATATTAATCATCTTCAAAATTTTATTGCTTTAAAAATTATTTTAATTTTTTTTAACTATGGACACAAATCTCAATTTCCTGTTCCTCTTCTAAGATCAAGGCTTTGCTAAGTTTTTTTATTTATTATTATTATTGATAAGTAAGGTTTTGCTAAGTTGTTTCTTTTCAATTTTTGCCACACACTTCCTCTACTTGAGTACCTAGTTATTATCCAGTTTAAGTCTAATGTCGTACAGTAGGGAAGAATTGAAAAGAAGTAGGGAAATTAAGAAATTAAAGATAGATGATCCAAATCACATGAGAACACTGATCCAAATCACATGGAACAATAGTCTAAATCACATGGACAATTCAACACTCAATTACAGAATATGAAAAATAACAAATGAGAATCCCATATCTACAGGGAAAATCCTAACATAAAGATAAATACTAAATCCTAGGAAGACAAGAACATTAAATCAGCTAACCATGAGAGATAACCCTAATCCTAATCCAACAAATCAGATAACCATGACAAATAAGCCTAATCCTAATCAAGGAAACTAACTAAGATAATAATTTTTAATATTTTCAGTTACATATCCCATATCCCCCAATTCTTAGATTAAAATCCCTAATTCTAATCTTCCTCGTGTTCCCCATCATTCTCCACCACTTAGAAAGAACTCAGCCACGAGTTGAAAAATGTGATAGTAGTAAGAGCTTCGAGGCATGGAAAAACAAAGTATGGTAATGAAAGTCTGTGAAAGCGAAAGCACTAAAAGGTGAAAAAAAATTCACTGGAAACGTTTGTTGCCGAGGTACTTGAAACCATGTAAGAAAGATAAGCTCAATAGAAAGGGCATGTGGATCCACAAGAGCCTCACTTCTACAAGCAACTTTATCTTCCTCTCGAATCGTTTCAACCACCTCAATGTGCTCAGCAAAGTCAACTGCACAAGAAACAGGCTCAACTGGTGCAACCTCCACTGAAATATCTTCAGTCTCGTCGACTTCATCTTGGGTTGGAACTAGCTTGTCTTCCACAATATTCTCTTGTTGCTCCACGGAGTCTTCCCCATTAGTGAGCTTTGAGTTATCAAGTTCAGGATCATCTTTCACTGTCACAATATCCAAGGGTTTGTACAATTCTTTACATTCTTTCACTGATTCTGTACATTCTTTCAATATGTGGATTAGCTTCTCTCGAACTTGGGAGGAAGCTAATGGGTTGGACTTGTGTTCTATCACAAGCTCGTCGTAGGCATCATACCCAACATAACTTTCGAAAGCACGATCATACTCAACACAACCATGGTAAGCAGCTTTAGGAGCACAATAATAACTTTTATAAGCTACTCCTTCATCATCATAAATATAATCGCCACTACTATTCAGATCATGGACATCTCGAGAACTAAGCTCATACTCATACGCATATTGGTTCTTCAATTTTTCAAGTCATCTCTCAACACGATCAACATAATATTTAAGTTCTTCATACATACTCCGAGGAAGATAATGTCAACCATTCCTTATCACTTTGGATTTCTCCAAGTGAGAGTAAGCACTTGACAGTTGAGATTGTAGGTTTCGAATACAAATTCTAATACGATAAGATATAATAGTAAACTAAAATAGTTCAAACAATTTTTTTGGTTCTTTTTTCCTTTGTTTTTTTGTTTTTTTTTTGTAATCAGAAAATAAAATAATTACATGATACTTAAAAAAAAACCTGATTCAGTTGGGCTTGTCGGGTCGGCTCAGTGGTCAGCTCGGCTTAGTCTGTGGCTTGAGGCGACTTCTTCGTTCCTATGTCTCTGCAACTGAACTAGGTATGGTGTTTGGGTCAGATATGACTCGTTGAACTCTTGGTCAGATTGGAACCGATGCTTGGGTCTACTAGCTGGAACCGTCCTTCGGTCATGATAGCTATGTTCGACCCGACGTTGGGTGACCGAGACGAGGTGGATCTGGAGATTTATCTCTACTGGGTCGCGGCTAGTGGGAGGAAGGTCGGACGACAAGACGATCTAGGCGGGTGGGGTTGTGCTGGTCACAGTTGTGGCTATGGCTTGGTCGTTCGGTGACTGGAGGAGCCGGATTGGGCCGTGAAAGACCGAACGGTTCGCGGCTGTTTTGAGGGCGAAGAAGGTAGCAAGCAAGGTCAAGATTCTCAAGTTTTTGTCGCTCGAGAATTCTGCACCTTTTGGTGGTGGTGTGAGCTCCTGCTGTGATGGCGACAGTGACAGTGGCCGGCGACGGCTGGCGGACTGCGGTAACAACACAAAGTCAAGTGCTGTTACGCTAGGTAATGAGTTTTGATGCAGTGTTGGTTTAAGGGCTTGTTTGGATGTTGTTTTTGGATTAAGGGCTTGTTTGAATGCTGTTTTTGTTTAGGGTTTAAGGGGTTGTTTGGGTGGAGTGTTTGAGAATGGTGGTGGGGGATCGAGTTTAGGCTCTGATACCACTTGATGTGGTACAATATAGAAGAATTGGAAAGAAACAAGGAAATCAGGAAATTAAAGACAGATGATCCAAATCATATGGATCTTCCCAAATCATATGAGAACACGAAACCAAATCACATGGAACAGCAGTCCAAATCATTTGAACAATTCAACACTCAATCACAGAGTATGAAAATTGATAATTTAATCTGAATTCATTCATAAACTGTTGAATTACAAATGAAAATCCCATATATATTGGGAAAATCCTAATCTAAAGATAAAAACTAAATCTTAAGAAGATAAAAACAACAAATCAGATAATCATGAAAGATAAGCCTAATCCTAATCAAGGAAGCTAATTAAGATAATAATTCTTAATATTTTCAGTTACATAGTTATTCCCATATCCCCAATTCTTAGATTAAAATCCCTAATTCTAATTTCCTCGTGTTCCCCAATAAAGTCCTTCCTCATTTTTGATGTTAACATTTAGGCTACACCACCTAACTGCTGCTTAAACAAAAGAATAATATCAGCATGCATGAAAGATATATCATCCTTTCTTTCTGTTAATATGTTACTTTGAATAAATCTAATACTTGAACTCACAACTTGATCATTAAGGTAGTCAGAACTCAGAAGCCAAGGGCAATATCACCCAAGATAAAGCAGTTTCAGCTGAGTGTATATTTCTATTTTTAGTGATATATCAAGTAAATGGTCATTTCATAGCTAAACAAAAAGGAAAAACAAATAAGTTAAAAAAAATGACAGAAAAGAATTAGTTCCTTATTCCTCTCTCTCATTATTTTGACTTTACTTTTTTACTGCTTCTTCCTTTTCACATGTATAACTTAAGGCCACTTTAATGATTTTCCCTTCTATATTCTTTATGTTAGATATAAAAAGAATGGGTGTAAATGTTTGAACATGTATAAGCATAACTAAAAGAGAAATATACAGCTAGAACATACCTTCCCATACTTTTGACTTCTTGCTTGGAGTTGCAAACTGCCATCATTATGGAAATTACGAACTTCAGCCTGAAAGGAGTTTTATATGTAATATTGAATTATTTTCTTCTTTTCTCTTTCTGGCACCTCAATGAATTATTTATAAACAATGTTGAAACAATAAATGAAGAATCTGTGCTACTGGACTTACACACACAACATCATTCTCTTCAAAAATATTGCGCATGTTGAGTTCATCCACAGCAGTCCGCCGCCTCTGGCAATCAAGAAAGTGAAATTTGAATATAAAGCTGTAAGTATTTTGTCAGAAAAGAGACAGCAAGTGCTCTAGTTCTTCAATATAAACAAATAAAATAGATACTTAATTCTTCAAAAAGTCATAGTCCATCCAAATTAATACAAGTACTTTGGGATCATAAGGACAAACAATCAACAATCTAGATGCAAGCCACTATATGCAAGCATGTGGGTGCACAAACCATATGCCATTTTATGGTTAGAACTCAATTACCCAAGCAACATTCAAGTTTTGCACAATAGTGTTGATTAAAATTTATATAATTGGGTGAATATATTTTTTCATTTTGATAAAAAACATATCAAACAGCTGAAGAGATACTTTCACATGAACAGCACAAACAGATCACAAATGAGATGCTTCCTTCTTTTGGCCCGAGAAGCACTGTATCTGAAATATCAATGGGAGGAAGATGTCCAATCAGTAAAGTTCTGCCAAAGTAAGTGATGTTTGGGTGACAAAAACGTCAACTGTCTGCGTAAACATTAACAAGACCTATTCCATTTAAAAGGAAACAACTATAATGGGCATGGCTTGAGTAGACCGAGTACAATTTAGACTAGCTGAGGACCTGAAATTAGCTCAAGCTTAATGTTTGTCCTCAAATTTAGCCTAAACAAAGACTGGCTCCATTCGACCCAGAAAATCATAGAACAGCATGAACAAAATAAACCCTTTTTCTTTCTTTTTTTATTGTTAAAACCCACACACCCCTCTCGGACTCCTGCCCATAAAGTGGGCAAGGAACCAAACGAACAGAAGATATTGAGTTATAAAATCCTTCTCTAAGACTTTGAGGACAACACTGAATAGTTCATAAATTGCAGCTACTCCAAGAACAGTACATTTAGTAGTCACCTATACAAAAATATTGTACAATTTATGTTGAATGATATATACAAAAATATTACAATTAGATTTCACAAAAGATCTATTTCCTGTAAGTGCCCTTCTCTACTGAATGACACTCCAATACTTTGCATGAAATGTATAAGTTCTTAAGTAGAATGCCATTCTGATATTAATTAGGAGTATATATAGAGTACTACCAGAGACTACCAACAACCATTGTTCAAAAACTGTCAAACCCATACAAAATTTTCACTTAGCTCACCAGACTTCACCTCTAAAATGATAGTAAACATGATTAGGCCACATATAATTATCATATACACTTAAATCGAACCAAAATTAATCAAACATGACGAGGGGAAAAAGAAGGCATTATAGAGAGCTAGCATGCACATTCTCTGCCTCACCACAAGCTCAACCAACGGCAAAAGATAATGCTTTGTATGAAAAATTGAATAGTGACTGTATTCCTTTTGCAAACTCAAACTTTATGCTTCATATTTCATTGTCAGTCATCATTTGAATATGTTATTTGACAAATACTAAGAAGAACATCAAATAATTATTCTTTCTTCTTCTGTTTCCAGCGAAGATCACATAGTTGTTTACCGGTGTTAAATGTTGAATAATTGCATACCATATCACTTAAAACCACAATCACCATATGCATCTAACGGATTACGCTAAAAGGGATATGTGATACCTGAATACCATCAGGCAAGTTCATCGAAGAAAGCATTAAAATTGCATCCTGGCTAAAGTTGATTTCCAGCCTCCAGCGCTTTTGAGCAACCTGACCAAGAATGAATTAGAAAGGATTTTGGGGGAGGGGGGGGGGGGGTTGTTGGTGGATTCTTATTCAAGGAAGCTATCTTTTACGTATCCTAAGTGAACTAAAGAAGTTTGATACATATGCAACCTCCATCGTTTTAAAGCTGCATCTAATGAAAGAGTCTTCCTTTGTAACAATTGGAGGATTTACGAAACTGGCCTCAATTCACTTTATTTTAAACATTCATCACTCTTGATCAATCTGCTCTCACAACTTTTATATTGAAATCCAATCACTAGCAACTAAGAGCAAAAACACATTGAAATGAACATCAAATTACCTCGACGACACGCCCTACCACGATATCTCCAACCTCAGGCTTGTACCTACAAATTCATTAGTGGTAGTAAATTTGTAATATCAATAGATTAAACATACTTTCGACTATTCTTTTTATAGTTAAAAAGCAAATATCACATTTCAACAACAAACATCAACAAAATCGACCGAAAAGTAGGTGAACGAGAGAGAGAGCACCTTGAGCGTAAGGCGCGTACATAAACAAGCTTGTTCACGCGCTCTACCACTCCACAAACCGTGGCAACCACTTCACCATTGAGCTCAGAGGTTCCATGGCCCCTTCATTTAACCCCAAAATGAAATATAAATCAGAAATGCACAGATATATATATATATATATATATATATATATATATATATATATATATATATATATATATGTGTGTGTGTGTGTGTGTGTGTGTGTGTGTGTTCAAGTATAGGTTGAATGGAGGAGAAGGTACTTGAGGAAGGCATCTTCATGGTTGACATGGATGGAATCAGCGACGATGACTGAAGTGCTGGTATTGGCGGTTGAGGCGAACGACTGGAGCTTTTCAAGAGCTCTCTCTAGTCTTATCTTTTGCGTTTGATTCAACGACACTTGTAACTTTCTCATTTGCATTTTAGACTTTTGATTATTCCTCTATTCTCTCCTCTTCTCTTCTATGCTAATCTACAACAACGCAAAAGGAGATTTGGAGATGTAGAGAAACAGAGAGAATTGAGCTACCAAAGAAAGAAAACCCTAACTAAACCCTTATCCAGCCCAGCTGGAGAGTAGAGGCGGCTAAATTCGGGGTTGGACCGAGTGTGGGCGATCCGATACAGGTAGCGGGCCAGTGGGTCTAAGAAAAAAATGTAGACTTCTAAATGAGTGTATCATCCCAGTTAGGGTAGCAATTTTGGACACAAAACAAAATAAAATGTAGTAGTGTTAAGTATAATCGGGTTTATGTCGTAATCATGTTGACATGAAAAAATTGTGTCGTATTACGGGTTGACCCGCTAACCCGAAATGACACGATTAAATTCATGGGTCTAATGGGTCGTGTTGATACGGTTATTACCTATGATTTGGTTATGATCCATTTAAAAAAATTGTCTATTACATTAAAAAAAAATTCTTAGTGTGTGTGTGTGTATATATATATATATATATATATATATATATATATAAAATAAACCATAATTCTTATTTTCACCACATCACAAACACAAAACATTCCTTCACATACTCACTCAATAGTGGCGCATCACAAAGTCTACAGACTCTCTCCCCTCTCCCAATATGGATGATAGTTGATAAAATAATGTTTATGTTATTAATTATATTTTTTATGTGTATCTGGATCATAAATATGTTGGAATTTGGATTATGAATGATTAATGGATGATTATGTAATATAACTTATATTTGCTTATGTAATAAACAAGTCGTGTCTGGTTAATCGTTCGTGTTGTCGTGCCTAACAGGTTAGTCGTGTTTGACAAATTAGTTGTGTTGTGTCTAACACGACCCGTTTATTAAACGGGTTAAGCGTGTCGTGTCGTGTTACTCGTTTAATAAACAGATCGTGTTAGTGTTGAGTTTTTTTGACATGATTAATAATCGTGTCGTGTTCGTGTCGATCCATTTAGTATTATATCCAATTTCGACACGACACGAACATGACCCGTCAACTCGAATTGCCACACCTAATCTCAGCTGGATAGTAGAGGTGGCTAAATTCTAGGTTGGATCGAGTGTGGGTGACCCGTTACAGTTAACGGGTCACTGGGTACAAGCAAAAGATGTCGACTTCTAAACGAGTCTATCTTTCCTAAGCAATTTTAAACCAATTTTTCACAAGCAAAGACAGCTTGATGTAGCTTTAATGAAAAGGGGAGCACAACATAACTATATACAATGTATACACGAATTAAATAAAGGCACTCAAACAAAACTAGTCAATAGGCAGCATAAAAATTCAATTACCTCAAACTAACATTCATCAGTAGCATATCAAAGTAGAATCAAATACTGAGTTTCATTAAATATGCATGTTCCTAGAAATACTAAAAAGCAAATTCTTTGTTAAGGAATGCTCTGTACTAGTCTATTAGTAAGTACAGACTATAATTGGTATTATAGTCAAAATTCTATCTCAATTAGTAGTCAATTACCTCAAACTAACACTCATCAGGAGCATATCAAAGCAGAATCAAATACTAAGTTGCCTACAGAGAATTTTGTGCATCATATAATGTGAATACATGAGAAACAAAGGAAAAAGGAAATTATTCATGAATATTGTATCTTTACTGGATTTACACTACCACTTGCGTAGTTATGTATTTTCCATTAAATTTCTACAATAAACACTAAACGACTACAATAGAATACTTGATACTAGTGGGTAAATAATCCAAACACCTTAAGGTAGAGTATAATTCCATTCACCTTCCTTCTATTTCTGTAACCTACACCGCACCCTTCCGCCTCATTTGTTGGCTTAAAAAAACCGTGGAAACCATGATATCATACTTTCATAACCCAAAATTGTCCTTGTATTGAAGAGACAAGAGCTATGCTTGGCAGTAGATAATGTGTAGTGATGGCCCATGATCGTTGGGCATGAGAAGTTAGGGTTGTTATAAATTGTAGCTTAGAGTGGCTATGGCAGATAAAAAAAGCTTAAAGCTTAAGGGTTGGAGGAGAAAAAGAAGTTTGCCCATTATTGTTGGCTATATTCTATCCAAGAGATCAATAATTTTTTTCAAGATTGTGAGTTTCACTGCTTTCTTTCATGCATATTACATGTTTGATGAAATGTCTTAACTATAATCATCTTCTTTATTTTTGTGGAAATTTGTCTTCTTCAAGCATGGATGAAAGCAAGTTATCTGAGTTGAGTTATTGTAACCTTTTATGTAGTTGTGGTCGTTGAGCTGCCGTGAAGATATCTGAATCGGAACAGAATAAAGACCAGCTCTACTATGTGTGCAATGGTACTTATAAAGTTTTTTTATTAGTGATTGACCATATATGAACTAGACTGTTAAGTGAAACAAGACCAAACTGGTGCAATTAAAGGAGCTACATATTGTGAGTTTCATATGGAAGATTGGAGAGACCATATTTTTGAGTTGAACGGAAGAGTAATATTGTTGGAAGAATGGAAAACAATGGTGAAGACTAACATGATTTGGAGTCTTATGGTGCTTGGGTTCATTTTTATGACTTTGATTATTGTTTTAGTTGGAAAATGAATGTATAAAATCATATTTAATAGATTATCAAAAAAATATTATTTAATAGGATTCTAATACCATATTTTCTTAATGATTTATGAGTCAGGATGCCCACTTAATGTTACGTGATTAAGTTCTTGTGATAAAAATGGTAGCACAAGTGTAAAATTTAACGCCCTTATAAAGTGGTCCCAATTCATTCATTAAGGCAATCAATTGCCATACAATCATCCCATACAATATATAGAAAGACCTATTGACATGCACAAACAGGGTTGATGAAACATTCCAGCTACCATTCTGAGAGACAATACAAACACATACCTACTCATATGCCATATACATAAAGAAACATATAATAATATAACTAAAATTCATCATATATTTCCATAATTCATTGTCAGCCAAATATAAACACAAGTCACCATACTAAATGATAAGAGTTATAATTAGTATTATGACTCAGTTAATCCATTCATACCTTCGAAAAAACAAAACATTAGAGCTAACACCTAAACCATTATAACTATTAAGATTGATGATCTATGTCATATATGCTTTGTGAATAAAAGAAAAAATATATGCCATGTGACACACTATATACACCATATTTTGCAGCAACTAAATCATATATGCTCTGAACAAAAAGATAGCACCAATTTCTTAATACTTTAACTTATGTATATGCCTTGCCACTATTTGCACCATATTTAGTAGCTAATATCAACTAAACTACCCAAAGAAAACATCCAACCATATATATCAACAAACTAAGCAACCTAAAAAGTTCCAATCATGATGCAAACCATTCTTTTGCATTTAGTATTTATATGAAATCTATTGATGCTAGTGCTATTCCTTTGATGCATGCAATTATTATTGAGGTTCCTATTGGAGATAGGGTTATTATCAAGATAATTTATCGAGGTTGTTGATTAATATTGCTGATAGAGAATTTGAAGTTGATTTATTGCCTTGAGTTATGACATATTTTGATTTAATTCTGGGGATGAATTGGTTATCTACATATCATGCTTGGGTAGACTGTTTTAGAAAAAATGTGGTGTTCAAGATACCCGGACAGGAGGAGTTTAATTTTCAAGGAGAACGTAAGATACTTGCTAACTGTCTTATTTCTGCCTTAACTGCTAGTAAATGGTTGAAAAAGGGTTGTGAGGGGTATTTGGCATATGTGATGGATTATAGTAAGGAAAGTAGGAAGTTAGAAGAAATCTTGGTAGTGAAAGATTTTTTTGACATATTTCTTGAGGAGTTGTCTGGTTTGCCTCATAATAAGAAGATTGAGTTTTCTATTGAAGTGATTCTATGATCAGCATCCATATCTATAGCACTTTATAGAATAGCACCAGCTGAATTGAGAGAGTTAAAAGTTCAGCTTCAGGAGTTACTAGATAAACAATTTATTCGATCTAATATGTCACCTTGAGAAGCTCCTGTGTTGTTTGCCAAGAAGAAGGAAGGGACAATGAGGTTGTGTATTGATTATAGACAGTTGAATAAGATCACCATCAAGAATAGATATCCTTTGCCCAGGATAGATGATTTATTCGAGCAGTTATATGGAGCTAGGGTATTTTCTAAGATAGACCTGAGATCGGGTTATCATCAATTGAGGATAAAGGAGGAGGACGTGCCTAAGACTACTTTTAGGATACGTTATGGCCATCATGAGTTCCTGGTGATGCCATTTGGATTGACTAATGTTCCTGCAACATTTATGGATATAATGAATCAGGTGTTTAAACCATTCTTGAACAAATTTGTGATTGTGTTTATTGATGATATTCTGGTATATTCCAAGAATGAAGATAAACATATGCAACATTTAAAGATAATGTTGAAAATTCTAAGGAGCGATAAATTATACAAAGTTCTCTAAGTGTGAGTTTTGGTTGAGTGAAATATCTTTCTTGAGGCATGTTGTGTTGGGAGAGAGAATAGCAGTTGACCCACAAAAAGTAGAAACAGTGTTGAATTGGGAAAGACCCACGAATGTAAATGAAATTAGAAGCTTTTAGGGGTTGACTGGTTATTATAGGAGATTTATCCAAAATTTTTCTATGATTGTTGGACCACTAACTAGATTGACTAGGAAAGAAGTGAAGTTTAGGTGGTTAGAAGAATGTGAGAGGAGTTTCCAGCTGTTGAAAGAAAAATTGACTATTACTCCGGTATTAGTGCTTCCTTCTGGTGATGAAGGATTTGTGGTATATAGTGATGCGTCACCTTAAGGGTTGGGATGTGTGTTGATGCAACATAGGAGAGTTATAGCTTATGCATCTAGGCAATTGAAGAACCATGAGAGGAATTACCCGATCCATGATTTAGAATTGGCTGCCATAGTTTTTACTTTGAAGATTTAGAGACATCATCTATATGGAGCTAATTGTGAAATTTTTACTGATCATAAAAGTTTGATGCATTTACCGACCTAGAAGAATTTGAATTTAAGGTAGAGGAGGTGAATGAAGTTGATTTGTGATTATGACTGTACAATTCATTATCATCTAGAAAAGGCTAATGTAGTAGTTGATGCATTGAGTGGATAGGCTATAGGGAGATTAGCTGCTATTGGGAGTTATAATACTAACTTGATGATAGAATTAAGAAGAATGAGGATGCAGTCGAGCGTCAATGATAGAGGAGTATTGATGGCAAATATGGTGGTACAATCTTCTATTATTGACCGTTTATTACAGATACATGGTAGAGATGAAGGGATAGAGAAGATCAGACAGGAAGTGTTGAGTAGGAAGCCAATTGAGTTTAGAATTAGAGGAGATGGTACGGTGGTATTAGGGCATAAAGTTTGTGTTCCCAATAATGTGGATATGAGAAATGAGATACTAAGGGAGGCTCATGATTCTGTATATTCCATGCACCCGGGTAATAATAAGATGTGCAGGGGATTGAAACATAATTATTGGTGGTCAAGGATGAAGAATGATGCAGCGGAACATATTTCTAGATGTTTGACTTGTCAATAGGTGAATTATGAGAATAGACATCCAGCAGGTTTATTACAACCTCTTCTAGTACCTGAGTGGCCATGGGAAAATGTGAGTATAGATTTTGTCTCTGGTTTTCTCCATACCTAGAGAGGACATGACACTGTATGGCTATGATAGGAGCTTAAATATTCATATTTAAGCCCCTTAATTTACATTTGTTAAGCCCTAGTTTATGTTATTTTAGTCCATTTTACTTCATTTCTGTGTTTTACATGCTTTTTATAGGTCTATGAAGAAAGAAGGAAGCATTTTGGAAGCTTTTGGAGCTTAAAAGGAAGAAAACTGAAAAACTTGGAGCAGATACTGTCTGGAGTGCGATCGAGCGCACCAGGAAGGGCGATCGAGCGTAACCTTGCGATCGAGCGCACTTTGCTCGTGATTGAGTGCACATGTACGACGGTAAATAGTAAACGGCAGCACCTCTTTTGGAAATTAGGGTTAAGGCCCTATTTTGGAAATTATGATTTCCAAGTGTCCTTAGAACCCTATAAATAGACTTGTAAAACACAGAAAACATATCTCTCTTTTTAGGAGCTTATCTCCTTTTTAGTTTTAGTTTTAGGTCGGGAGGCCATGATAGACGCTTAAATATACATATTTAAGCCCCCTTATTTATACTTGTTAGATCCTTTATTACATTAATTTGGTATCTTTTACTCCATTTGTGTGTTTTACATGTTTTTATAGGGTCTTGGAGAAAAAGAAGCAGTTTTGGCACTTTAAGGAAGAAATCTAGAAGCCCTGGAGCACTTTCTGGACAAAGTGCGATCGAGCGCACATGAAGTGCGATCGAGCGCACATACGATCGTGCGCACACAGCTAGGATCGAGCGCAACTTGCGATCGAGCGCAAGGCCACATGCGATCGAGCGCAAAGATACGGGCGTGAACAGTAAACTGCAGAACCTTATTTTGGAAAATACAAGATTTTCGTTTTAGGAAAGTTTAGGACTCATGGGTCTATTAGGACTTCTCAAAGACCTATAAATACACTTGTAACTCACACACAAAAAAACACCTTAGATAGTAAACACTTTTCTCTTTTCTTTTACTTGGAGTGGAGAGCTTGGGAGAGAATTGACGCCTCTTCTCTCGGGTTTATTCTTCTCCTTTATGTTTAGTTTAATTATGTTTACTTCAGTTAGTATGTGTAACTAACTCTCTTATAGGGCTCGATTGAAGCCCTAGTTATGCATTCCCATATTTTTATTCATTGATTAAATCTTTGCATAGCTTATTATGTTACTTAACTTGATTAACACCTGTGCTTATTTACATTCCTCATATGTATGTGTAAGGCCAACGTATGCATGTGGTATGGATAGGTTAGTTAGATCAATTTGGATGACCGAGTCCTGGGTCTAACATTAGTAACAAGGGACCATCTTATCCGGATACCCGGGTTAATCAACATGGGAAACCGGGAGTAGATACCATGCCCTAGGTCTCATGTGGTTGTCGATTTCCACAGTACCTATGCTTTCTTAAGGAACAACTCAAGCAGATACCATGCTGAATCCCTTAAGGGAGAAAAGAGTTAGAGTAGATACCATGCCTAACTCGTTGCTTAGGGAAATCAATAGCTTAAGGAGTAGATACCATGCCCTTAGGTTAGCAACCAGTAGGTACACATAATATGGCTAGAGCACTGATACTTTATACAAAATCGGGAATGTATGACTAGTGGTGGATATCAAAGCCCTATGTCTTTATTATTATCAAATCACCCTTCAGTTTATTATTTCTATCTTTTTACATTGCAATTATAATTCTAAATCGAACTTTACCAATCCTTGTGGAGATGATCTTGCATTCGCACACTATGCTACACTATTGACCTTGTGCACTTGCAAGTAAAACAAGTGCGATTATTTACCCATTTATTTAGGTATATAAACGCGCAACAAGTTTTTGGCGCCGTTGCAGGGGATTGCGCTAAAAGTTCCTTTTAGGATTACTTTCATTTTATCATTATTATTATTATTTTATTTTTACCATCTTTTATCAAAACTTAAATCAAGTTATTTTCTGTTTCAGGTACTTCACGAAACCCTACTTGCACTTTCTGTAAAAATTGCGATCGATCGCAAGCTCCTTGTGATCGAGCGCAAATTGGGCAGAGAGTACCCGAGCAACAGAGTTGCACTGCTGCACTAAAACTATTTTTTCTGCTTTATGCACGGACTTCGATCCCGACATCCGGAATTCTTTTCCCTTGATCCCGAGCTAGAACGGACCATCCGACAAAGGCTTAGGGACAACTTTGAGGAGAACAAAGGAGAAATCGAGAACGAAACACAAATGGCGGAACAGCTCGAAAACCAGCAACCACCTGCACGAGTTCCAATGAAGCACTCCTTCATCCCTCGGAACATCGATCAACCATCATGCATCGCATATCAACCTGAGGCAGCGGGAAATTATTACATATCTCCGCAAATCTTGAATGCCTTGATGCATTTTAGGGGAACTCCTAATGAAGATCCACACTTACATCTTCGAGAATTTTTTGATCTTTGCAAGTTCCAGCACATACAAGGACTAGACCAAGAAGGAATAAGGTTAATTCTATTCCCTTTTTCCTTAAAAGATAATGCTAAACTTTGGTATAATTCCTTGCCTGCAGTTTTCATCCACACTTGGGAGGAGTTAGCAAGCAAATTCTTAAGGAAATTCTTCCCAGCCCAAAAGACAAGACAAATGAGGAAGGAGATCCAATCCTTCCAACAAAAGGATGGGGACCTTTTCTTCGAAGCATGGGGACACTTCAATGAATTGCTACTCAAATGCCCACATCACAACCTACCTCAAGATGAACTGGTACAAGCATTCTACGAAGGTTTAAATGATACTAATAAATGTATTGTTGATTCAGGTTGTGGAGGAGTCCTTATGGAGAAAAGCAGCGAAGAGGCAATGGAACTGTTTGAAACCCTTAGCGAACACACTCAGCAATTCTCCTCTCGAGGTAGACATATGACCAAAGGTAAAGGTGTGTATGAGGTAAATACGAATGGAGGGTCTTCCCCTCAAATGGCCGCAATGGAAAGAAAACTAGATTTGTTGGTAAAAGCCATGGCTGCTCAAACTACCTCAGCTACACCACTACAGGTATGTGCAATATGCTCTCAATATGATCACAATACTAATGCTTGTCCTTTATCTGCAGATCTGGAGCAAGCAAATTATGTGGGACCCAACAACTATCCGCCAAAGAATAATCCATATGCAAACACCTACAACCCTAGATGGCGGAATCACCCAAATTTCTCATGGAGCAACAATCAAAACAACCAAGGACAGCAACGAAATCAGCAACCCACTGCCCATGCTAATTCTGAACCAAAAAGAAACGACCTCGAAAGTCTAGTAAAACAACTGATGACATCGCAAGAACAGTTCATGACTCAGCAAAAACAAACCAATGCGGCACATGAGCAAGCAATTCAAAGACTAGAGGTACAAATGGGACAATTAGCTAAAGAGCTCAGTAGCAGAAAGCAAGGAGAGCTCCCAGCTCAAACACTACCCAACCCTGGTGGGCATCAACAACTAAAAGCTGTCACAACCTTAAGAAATGGCAAGGTGATTGGATCCGATGAACTTACAGCACCGTCCAAAGAAACACCATCAGCATCAAGGGTAAGTGAGACGGAGAAGGTGAATGCACCACCCTTCCCGCAAAGGTTAGTAAAACAAAAGAAAGACAATAAACTACTTGATATTTTTGAGACCTTGCGGAAAGTTGAAATTAATATTCCATTACTAGATGCAATTCACCAAATACCTGCTTATGCTAAATTCCTAAAAGATTGTTGTACCCATAAAAGAAAATTTCAAGAACATGAGACTGTAGCATTAACTGAGGAGGTAAGTGCTGTACTACTTAGGAAACTCCCACCAAAACTGACAGACCCGGGTAGTTTTACCATACCCTGTAGGATAGGTGATCAACTGTTTGACAAGGCATTACTAGACTTAGGAGCAGGGGTAAACTTGCTACCTTACACAGTATTCGAAACCCTAGGTTTGGGGGAGCTACAGCCGACTTCGATTACCTTACAGTTGGCAGATAGGAGTATTAAAAGACCTAGAGGTATTCTCGAGGATGTCTTAGTAAAAGTTGGCAAGTTCATTCTACCTGCAGATTTTATTGTATTAGACATGGAAGAATGCCCTATGCCATTACCTTTACCTATCATACTAGGGAGACCTTTCATGAGGACTGCCGACACTAAAATCTGTGTGAAAAAGGGTATAATAAGTATGAAAATTAATGGTGAGAAGATAGAATTTAAAATATTTGATGCAATAAAGTTTCCTCAAGATGACTTTGACTGCTTTAATGTTTGTATGATACAAAACTTTGTTGAGCAAGCATTTCAGGTCCAACACATCGATTCATTGGAGACTACTCTCACCAATAGCTTCACTGAGATGGATATTGAGCAAGAATATGAAAATCTTACTGATGACATCGTCACAGCTGTGCACCATCTTGCAACCTCTCCTAAATACTCCAGTATGTATCCTCCTCCATTTGAAATTCTCATACCTACTAATACTACTCTTCTTCCATCCATTGTGCAGGCACCAACATTGGAACTCAAGCAGCTACCTGAGCATCTCACATACGCCTATTTGGGAGAACATGAGACCTTACCTGTGATAATTGCTGCCAACTTGAGCAGTGGAGAAGAAAGGAAGTTATTAAGAGTTCTTAGGGAGCATAAAACTGCTATTGGGTGGACCATTGCTGACATTAAGGGGATAAGTCCAGCTAAGTGCATGCATAACATCTACCTTGAAGAGGAAGCACGGCCCACTCGAGATGCTCAAAGAAGACTTAACCCACACATGAAGGAGGTAGTAAAGGCCGAGATACTAAAGCTACTAGATGTCAGCATCATCTACCCTATATCGGATAGCAAATGGGTAAGTCCAGTCCAAGTCGTTCCAAAAAAGGGTGGGATTACTGTGGTAAAAAATGAAAATGAAGAGCTTATTCCTACAAGAAAAACAACGGGTTGGAGAGTATGCATTGATTACCGGAGGTTAAACAAAGTAACTAGAAAAGACCATTTTCCCCTGCCATTCATTGATCAAATGCTAGAAAGATTAGCCGGTCATAGTTATTACTGCTTCTTGGATGGATATAGTGGATACAATCAAATCGCCATAGCACCTGAGGATCAAGAAAAGACTACATTCACATGTCCTTTCGGTACATTTGCTTATAGAAGAATGCCATTCGGGTTATGCAACGCACCAGCCACTTTTCAAAGATGTATGATGAGCATTTTTTCTGATATGGTATAGAAATATATTGAGGTATTCATGGATGATTTCAGTGTCTTTGGATCTACTTTCGATGAGTGCCTAAATCATTTGGAAAATGTCCTAAGGAGATGTGAAGAAACTAATCTAGTACTAAATTGGGAGAAATGTCACTTCATGGTTCAACAAGGTATTGTGTTGGGTCACTCCATCTCAGACAAAGGTATTGAAGTAGACAAGGCCAAGGTTGACATCATTTCAAAGCTACCTCCCCCTCTCACGGTCAAGGGCATTAGAAGCTTTCTCGGACATGCGGGTTTTTACAGAAGATTCATAAAAGACTTCTCCAAAATCTCAAGACCCCTTTGTGCACTATTGACTAAAGATACCAAGTTCGAATGGAGTAAAGATTGTATGCAAGCTTTCAACACCTTGAAGAACGTTCTTACCTCTGCCCCAATAATGATGGCACCAGATTGGAATCTACCTTTTGAATTAATGTGTGATGCCAGTGACTTCGCCTTGGGAGCTGTCTTGGGTCAAAGAAATAATAAGGTACCTCATGCTATTTACTATGCTTCTAAAACACTAAATGATGCTCAGCTCAACTATTCTACTACTGAAAAAGAATTATTAGCTGTTATTTTTGCTTTAGAGAAGTTTAGATCATATCTTATTGGTTCTAAAGTTATTGTATTCACTGACCATGCTGCTTTGAGATATTTGTTTTCTAAGAAAGATGCAAAGCCTAGGCTAATCAGATGGATACTCTTACTCCAAGAATTTGACTTAGAAATCAAGGACAAGAAGGGCAGTGAGAATGTAGTTGCGGATCATTTGTCAAGACTCCCATATGAAAGTGATGATAAAAAGTTTCCCTTAAATGAGAACTTTCCCGATGAACAACTATTTGCACTTGAGGTAAAACTTCCATGGTATGCTGATATAGTTAATTATCTAACTGTTAAAATTTTTCCCCCAGGTATGATCACTCAAGAAAAGAAATGGCTAATATCTCTATCAAGACACTACATATGGGATGATCCATACCTTTTTAAGATCTGCCCTGATCAAATCGTCAGAAGATGTGTCCCAGAAGAGGAACATTCGAGCTTGTTGAAACATTGCCATCAGTTGGCTTGTGGAGGTCATTTTGGAGCAAAACGAACAGCTCTTAAGGTACTCCAATCTGGTTTCTATTGGCCAAAGTTATTTAAAGATGCTTTCTCCTTTTGCAGCTCATGCGATAGATGCCAGCGGACAGGTAACATTTCTTCCCGAAATCAAATGCCCTTACAAAATATTCATATAGTAGAACTCTTTGATGTATGGGGCATTGATTTCATGGGACCTTTTCCTAATTCATTTGGCTATTTATATATTCTTGTGGGTGTGGATTATGTGTCTAAATGGGTTGAGGCTGTTCCCTCAAGGACTAATGATCACAAAGTGGTTATCGAGTTTCTGCAGGCTAACATTTTTACTAGGTTTGGAACTCCAAGAGCGATCATCAGTGATGGGGGCAGCCACTTCCATCATCGTTCTTTCTCCGCACTACTCCTAAAGTATGGGATTACTCATAGAGTTGGCACTCCTTATCATCCTCAAACCAGTGGCCAAGTCGAAATAAGCAACCGAGAAATCAAGGGAATCCTAGAACGGACAGTAAAGCCAAAACAGAAGGATTGGTCTCTACGCTTAAACGACGCTCTATGGGCATATAGAACAGCTTATAAGACTCCAATTGGCATGTCTCCCTACCGCCTCGTCTTTGGAAAATCATGCCACCTCCCGGTGGAATTAGAACATCGAGCATATTGGGCCATTAAGCAGTTCAACTTTGACATGAAGCAAGCGGGTGAGAAAAGGAAACTGTATCTAAATGAGCTTGAAGAATTAAGATATGAGGCCTATGAGAATGCAAAGTTATACAAAGAACGGACGAAAGCTTATCATGACAAACAACTAGTCCGGAAAGAGTTCCATGTAGGACAAAAGGTGCTGCTATATAACTCACGATTAAGGCTGTTCCCAGGCAAGCTGAAATCCAGATGGTATGGTCCGTACATGGTCACCAAGGTCTTCCCTCATGGGGCATTAGAAGTCTGTGGTCCCAACAGAAATCAACCTTTTACAATCAATGGACACAGAGCCAAGCCATACCTTGACACTAAATTCCTTCCAAGAAATGAAGACTTGGCACTTGAATCAGTCCAGGATACAACTGAAACACAAGCACTAGAGCTCCAAGAGGTGGACTCTAGGTGTTTCCCTCCAAACAACTAGCACGGTCGCAGAAGAGAGTGTTTGAGCAAAGTAAAAATTTAATCATCTATTAAAGCTCAAGCACCTCTAGTAAGGTTAGTGGTACTGAAGCCACTAACAACTGGTAAGGTTGTGTTGTTTCAAATAGTCATTTTTTTTTAAAGTAAGTTTTTAATTATACTTATATGCCACACTTGCGATCGATCGCACTCTTCAGTGCGATCGAGCGCAAGAGTGCGATCGAACGTGTCCTAAAAACACGAGCGAGCGCACGAGTGCGATCGCGCGCACCCCATGTGCGAGCGAGCACACGAGTGCGATCGAGCGCTCCTTGTGTGCGATCGAGCGCACTCGAGGCAGAGACATTAATAAATTTGAACTCACTCACTCACTCACTCACTTCTCTCACTCACTTCACTCGCCCCCTGCATAGTTGCTCGCACTCACATTGGCTCTCACTCTCACTCGCACACAACTCCACCACCCACATCGCCCTACCTCACACCCAACCACCACAACACCTCATCATCACCTCCACCAGCACCGCCGTCCTCCATCAGCACCGCCGTCAACCCCCCTCCCTAGTCACATTCCGTCATACATTGCACAAGGTATTATCCACATAAACAAATTTTAAATAGAAACTATGTTTTCCTTTTACATATACATTGTTGTGTGTTTGATTGTATGATTGTTTGGTTGCAGGAGGGGTAGGTACGAGTTCCACATTGAACAGATTATAGCTTGCCTGTTTGGTGCACATAAGCTGTTCGACGTAATTCCTGACCGAGTGCGATCGAGCGCAAGGTTGTTGCGATCGAGCGCATAGCCAGTGTGCGATCGAGCGCACACCACTGGGATCGATCGCAAATCAGCCAGAAGCCAAGCACCAGCATGTCTCGACCATCTGTTTCCACATCTGGCGCCTCCAGCAGTCGTGCCTCCTCATCCCGGCCCAGCATCGAGCAACGAGAGTTGTTGTTCGAAACGGCTTTCGCCATCGACGACATATTCCGGCACATGGATGCCACTCAATGGGCCGTCCAAGCACTCCGACTCCGAGGGCTGAAGAGGCTGTTTAAGCCGGTATGCTCCACTGCCTACTCCCAGCTCGTAGTGCAGTTTTATGAGCACTTATCTTTCGACTGCAGCTGACCGGGGGTCCTCACCTCTTCAGTTAGGGGCACGCCCATCGAGGTGACCAGTACCGATATTGCCACTGCTCTTCATTGCGCGGATGAGTCCCCTCCTGATGGCACTGATATCGAGGAGCAGCCGGAGTCCTTTGCCCTGGCCGAGATCATTATGGATATGTGCGCTGGCCAGTATGCCGACAGGCATAATAATGCGGCCGGCCGATCCAAGCTGCCCCCCAGACTATGGCTCATCGATACGATCCTCCAGCGGAATGTGTGTCCATTGGGGCACAAGACACAGCGGCGAGACCAGTTTCTTCAGACATTATACGCCTTCCATAGAGGCCACTGGTACTCGATCCCGTCTGTCATTTGGAGCCAGCTGCACAAGTTCTGGGATCACGTACATGGCCGTCAGACTTCCACGGCCAATGCTTGGGGACTCCCTTTCCCGTTCCTACTCACCTCCATCCTCAAGAAGAAGGGGATTAAGGGGACCCATAGTGACGGGCCAGTACAAGAGCATCCTATCTTTGGGCGGGCTCAGTGGACACAGAGCATATCACACATGCCACGAGGACCCCCAGTCCCTGCTCCAGCAGCTGAGCGAGTAGAGGAGGATCACATGGAGACCGAGGCCCCTGTCATGAGCCCGGTACGGGAGGAGGACCATTCGGATATGGGACCCACCGAGTCCCAGCACTTCTTAGCTGAGCTATCCTCCTTCCGAGGCGAGGTCGCTGCTGCCACCACTCTTGTACATCAGCGCATCGACAGTTTGGAGGCACGATTTACACGCCAGGAGGCCATGCTGCAGGCCATACTTGATCGTCTACCTCCAGCACCCGGTACCTCTCCGACTGCACCACCTGACGATCAGCAGTGAGAGAGTACCACGTCTGGCTGAAGACGTAAAACTTAGCGCTCATGGGAGGCACCCCACTGCATATCATTTTTATAGTTATTAGTATTTTCCTTGTTTATTATTTTGTTATTAGTACTTGTTTTCCATTTTATGTTTACTTTTCTTTCTTTTTCAAGGACAGTGTTAGTGCATCCAGTTGCAGTTTGGGGGCGTGCTACAAGCCCTGCCAGCCATATAGCTCTCCATCTCCCAGGTCAGATCTTTCCATGCTATTTACACATTGGGGACAATGTGCATTTTAAGTTTGGGGGTATGAGGACACATCCACACACTACACTATGTCCTACATTTTTAGTTTTGTCGCTATTTTCATAGATAAATGCATGTTCATTCTGTCCTATAAACTTTTTTTTTTTGGGATCTAAACAAAATATTATGATTCGACTTCATCAGTCAGCTTAACACTTTGAACATATAGGCCAATAAACAAGTTTTGAACCTAGATCACTGCCCTTTTGGCATTTAAGAATTCACAAGTTTAACTTGAGCTATCACGAGCACATTAGCACATAGCTGTGTGGGGTATGACATGTTATTTAGATTGGTATGTTTCTTTTGCTTGACTGTGAACTAGATGACCTATTAGATTGACATTTTGGCATATAAAAATAGAAAAGATTGATTCATACTCAAAAAGAAAAAAAAATGCTCCTAATGATCAATAAAAACAAATTTTCCGCTGAGTAACTGGCCCTCTTGCCTCAGTAAGCATTGAGTGTCACGTCAAAAGGTGGAAAATCTTAAGTGATCATTAACAAAGGAATTTTTCGCTGAGTAACTGGCCCTCTTGCCTCAGTAAGCATTGAGTGTCACGTCAAAAGGTGGAAAATTCTAAATGGTAGCATAAAAATCAGTTAGTTTCGTAGCCTTGTTGACTCGAGCTAGTAAGTCCTTAGGGGTGTCTTTACACCTAATGCCCTAAAACCATCTGGTTTGGGAGTCATTGGCCAAACGCTCGTTACACGAGTCATCAAGAAAGCTTAAGGGAACTAACTTGGCAAAAATCTCGCAAATAAAAGTCTGTGCCATATTTGTTGACTCTAATAGGAAGTTTGGTGAATCTTGAGTCATCGAAACACTACCTGTTTGAATTTCTTGAAAACCCAACCTTTTATGTGCTAATCACCACACACCAAAGTCAAACTTGTGATATCTTAAAATACCTAGTGAATATGATTTATGTTCAAAACTCTTATTCATTGCAGATATATGTTTACACTTGTTAAGCTTGCTCATGAATGCGCATCATTGTTTTGTGTAAAATCTAGATTTTTTATAGACACTATGAACATTGAATTTATCTATATTTCTGTTTTAGTTTTTAATTTAGTATTGCTAAGGGACTAGCAATATGTAAGTTTGGGGGTGTGATAGACGCTTAAATATACATATTTAAGCCCCCTTATTTACACTTGTTAGATCCTTTATTACATTAATTTGGTATCTTTTACTCCATTTGTGTGTTTTACATGTTTTTATAGGGTCTTGGAGAAAAAGAAGCAGTTTTGGCACTTTAAGGAAGAAATCTAGAAGCCCTGGAGCACTTTCTAGACAAAGTGCGATCGAGCGCACATGAAGTGCGATCGAGCGCACATGAAGTGCGATCGAGCGCACATACGATCGTGCGCACACAGCTAGGATCGAGCGCAACTTGCGATCGAGCGCAAGGCCACATGCGATCGAGTGCAAAGATACGGGCGTGAACAGTAAACTGCAGAACCTTATTTTGGAAAATACAAGATTTTCGTTTTAGGAAAGTTTAGGACTCATGGGTCTATTAGGACTTCTCAAAGACCTATAAATACACTTGTAACTCACACACAAAAAAACACCTTAGATAGTAAACACTTTTCTCTTTTCTTTTACTTGGAGTGGAGAGCTTGGGAGAGAATTGACGCCTCTTCTCTCGGGTTTATTCTTCTCCTTTATGTTTAGTTTAATTATGTTTACTTCAGTTAGTATGTGTAACTAACTCTCTTATAGGGCTCGATTGAAGCCCTAGTTATGCATTCCCATATTTTTATTCATTGATTAAATCTTTGCATAGCTTATTATGTTACTTAACTTGATTAACACCTGTGCTTATTTACATTCCTCATATGTATGTGTAAGGCCAACGTATGCATGTGGTATGGATAGGTTAGTTAGATCAATTTGGATGACCGAGTCCTGGGTCTAATATTAGTAACAAGGGACCATCTTATCCGGATACCCGGGTTAATCAACATGGGAAACCGGGAGTAGATACCATGCCCTAGGTCTCATGTGGTTGTCGATTTCCACAGTACCTATGCTTTCTTAAGGAACAACTCAAGCAGATACCATGCTGAATCCCTTAAGGGAGAAAAGAGTTAGAGTAGATACCATGCCTAACTCGTTGCTTAGGGAAATCAATAGCTTAAGGAGTAGATACCATGCCCTTAGGTTAGCAACCAGTAGGTACACATAATATAGCTAGAGCACTGATACTTTATACAAAATCGGGAATGTATGACTAGTGGTGGATATCAAAGCCCTATGTCTTTATTATTATCAAATCACCCTTCAGTTTATTATTTCTATCTTTTTACATTGCAATTATAATTCTAAATCGAACTTTACCAATCCCTGTGGAGATGATCTTGCATTCGCACACTATGCTACACTATTGACCTTGTGCACTTGCAAGTAAAACAAGTGCGATTATTTACCCATTTATTTAGGTATATAAACGCGCAACAGGCCAGAGGCCAGAGGGAATTCTACGAAGAATTGACGACTCTTCAATGGAGCTCTCTCGGGTTTCTTCTTTCCTTTATTTTATTATGTGTAACTAAACTTTTAGTAGGGCTCGATTAAAGCCCTAATTATGTTTACTTAATATTTCAATATTGGCGCCCTTGCAATGGTTATATGATGATGTTTAACTTGATTAATACATGTGTTTATTTAAATTCCTCATATGTGTTTGTATGATCAACTTATGCATGTGGTATAGATTAGTTAGTTGAATCAATTTGGATGATTGAGTCTTGAGTTCAACATTAGTAACAAGAGATATCCACACCGGATTCTCGGGTTAATCAACACGGGAAACCGGGAGAGGACCAAGCCCCTAGGCCCCGTGTGGTTGTCGATCTCCATAGCCCTTATGCTCTCTTAAGGAACAACTCAATATACACCCATGCTGAATCCCCTAAAAGAGAAAAGAGTTAGAGTATACACCATGCCTAACTCGTTGCATAGGGAGATCAATAGCCTAAGGTGTGGACCAAGCCCTTAGGTTGGCAAGCATTAAATATTCAGAGTATAACTAGAGCATTGGCATATTGTTTTATTATGTTAAAGCATAATTAGTGGTGGATATCAAAGCCCTACACTTTTATCATTATCTTGTTTCTTGTTTTATCCTTATCAATCCAAACTTATATTTTCTTTATCTTGTTTTATATTATGAAAGTAATTCTAAAACGAAATTCACCAATCCCTGTGGAAATGATCTCGCACTTGCACACTATGCTACCACAGACCTTGTGCACTTGCAAGTAAAACTAGAATGATTATTTGCCTAATTATTTAAGTAAATAAACACTCAACAAGTTTTTGGCGCCGTTGCCGGGGATTGTGCTAAATTTATTTTTGGAATTATTTTCGTTAGTTTTTATTTTATTTTATTTTATTTTGTTTTTTTCTGTTTCGTTTTATTTTTTTTATTTATCAAAAATCAGATTTATTCCTTCTTTTCGTTTTCTGTTTCTGTTCAGGTGTGCAGAGGAGGAGTTTCTGTCCTCATTGCGATTGAGCGCACCCCTTGGTGCGATCGAGCGCAATCCCAGTGCGATCGAGCGCTGTTCTTGGTGCGCTCGAGCTCAAAAGCTCCAGAGAGTACCCGAGAAGCAGTACTGAAACTGCTACACTGAAGTTTTTCAACTAATTCAATCGAGGGAGAAGCACTAATGGTGGAAGCTAGATATGCTTGTCTAGATGCTATGGAGAGGAAGCTAGATATGCTTGTAGAAGTCATGATTGCTCGGATTGCCTCACCTAGGCCACAAGCTACACCATTCCAGGTATGTGCTATTTGTAGTTGTTTTGATCACACTACTGAAATTTGCCCTTTATATTCATCTGCAGATCGAGAGCGAGCAAACTATGTGGGACCAAACAACTGCAATCCATATGCAAATACCTACAATCCAGAATGGCGAAACCACCACAACTTCTCATGGAGAAACGATCAAAATGCATGGAACCTTCAAGGGCAACAAAGAAACTTCCAACCAGCAGCCCAATCAATTCCGAAAGCAAAGGAGAGCGACCTAGAGAGCATTGTGAGGCAACTGGCAGTTCAACAACAATAGCTGATGACCTCACAAGAGCAGTTCATAGCAGAGGCAAGAAAATTTTGGACTGAACAAAGCCAAATAAATTCAAGGCATGAGCAAACTATTCAAAGACTAGAAGTACAAGTGGGGCACATAGCTAAGGAGCTAAGTAAACAAAAGCAAAGTGTTATTGAACAAGTTTTTCATGACCATCACGTTGATCCATTAGAAAATGCTCTTACACATAGTCTCACAAGATCGAGTATAGTTCTAGAATCTGAAGATGTTACTGATAACATCATCGAAAATATGCACCTCATTGAAGCCTCTCCAAAGCATCCAAGTAAGTACACCGATCCATTTGATATTCATATGCCTACTAATACTACTTATTTCCCTTTTATTTTCCAGGCACCAAATTTGGAGTTGAAGCAATTGCCGAAGTACTTGACTTATGCTTATATGGGAGAGAATAAGACACTACCTGTGCTAGTTGCTGCAAATCTTAGTTTTGGGGAAGAATAAGGCTTGGTCCGGCTGAAGATGTTAAACTTAGCGCTCATGGGAGGCACCCCATAGCTTATCCTTTTATTTTTATTATTTTTCATATTTATTGTTATTTATTTTTTTAATACTTTTTGGGTTTTCCCGTATTACGTTAGTTTTTCTTTTTTAGGGATAATGTGTGCATCCGTTCAAGTTTGGGGGTATGCTATGAGCCATGCTGACCCCGCTAATTCTCCATCTCCTAGGTCAGATCTTTTCATGTTATTCACACATTTGGGACAATTTGTAATTTAAGTTTGGGGGTATGGGAGACATTTTCACACACTTTGTCCCAGTTTTTTTTTTAGGAAGATAAATGCATGTTCTTTTGGTAAACAAAAATTTTGGTTGATTTAAAAATTTGATAACACTTCATTAGTAAGCTTAAAAGCTAGAACACGTAGTCTTGCAATGAGAATTTTACAAAGTTTAGTTACCTACCTCAAGGCACCTAAGAATTCATGAGTTTGATCCAAATTTGCACGAGCACATTTAACACGCATTTGTGTGGGGTATGACATATAATTCTTTTGTATATGTTTCCATAATCTAACTGTAATCAGATAACTTGTTGAAAAGAACACTTTGGCATAAGAAAAATAAAGAAAAATGTTCATCATGCAAAAAGTGATCAAAAAGCTTCTAATGATCAGAAAAAAAACTTTCCACTGAGTAACTGGGCCTCTTGCCTCAATAAGCATTAAGTGTTCACATCAAAAGTGGGAATTTCATTAAGAAGTATAAAAACCAGTTAGTTATGTAGCCCTTTTGATTTGATTTAGTAGGTCCTTAGGGGTGTCTTTACACCTAATGCCCTAAAACCATCTGGTTTGGGAGTCATTGGCTAAACACTCGTTACAAGGGTCAAATAGAAAGCTCGATGGAATTCAACATGACAAAGATCGCATGATAAAAAGAAAAAGAAAAAGAAGCAAGTATTATTTCATTTTTGTTCTCTTTGATAAGGAATTCAATAAAAGTATGGGCATCGAAACCCTATACGCTAAAATTATGTGGAAGCCCCATCTTATATGTGCTAACTCATCACACACAAATCAAACTTGTGATGCCTTAAGCCAACCTTAGGTAAGTAACTTAAAACTTTTGAGAGTCCTTTTACAATCCAAAATGTGTTTTTATTTTAAGCTTACTCATGAACGGTTATCATAGTTTTACGTGCAACCCAAATCTTTGAGTATCATGGATATGAAATTATCTTTAATTTTGTTCTTCATTTAGTTTTTAGTTTTGTATTGCTAAAGGACTAGTAATATGTAAGTTTGGGGGTGTTTAAGCCCCTTAATTTACATTTGTTAAGCCCTAGTTTATGTTATTTTAGTCCATTTTACTTCATTTCTGTGTTTTACATGGTTTTTATAGGTCTATGAAGAAAAAGGAAGCATTTTGGAAGCTTTTGGAGCTTGAAAGGAAGAAAACTGGAAAACCTGGAGCAGATACTGTCTGGAGTGCGATCGAGCGCACCAGGAAGGGCGATCAAGCGCAACCTTGCGATCGAGCGCACTTTGCTCGCGATCGAGCGCACACGTACGACAGTAAATAGTAAACGGCAGCACCTTTTTTGGAAATTAGGGTTAAGGCCCTATTTTGGAAATTAGGATTTCCAAGTGTCCTTAGAACCCTATAAATAAACTTGTAAAATACAGAAAACATATCTCTCTTTTTAGGAGCTTATCTCCTTTTTAGTTTTAGTTTTAGGTCGGGAGGCCGGAGGCCAGAGGGGATTCTGCGAAGAATTGGCGATTCTTCAATGGAGCTCTCTCGGGTTTCTTCTTTCCTTTATTTTATTATGTGTAACTAAACTTTTAGTAGGGCTCGATTGAAGCCCTAATTATGTTTACTTAATATTTCAATATTGGTGCCCTTGCAATGGTTATATGATGAATTTTAACTTAATTAATACCTGTATTTATTTAAATTCCTCATATATGTTTGTATGATCAACTTATGCATGTGGTATGGATTAGTTAGTTGAATCAATTTGGATGACTGAGTCATGGGTTCAACATTAGTAACAAGAGATATCCACACCGGATTCTCGGGTTAATCAACACGGGAAACCAAGAGAGGACTAAGCCCCTAGGCCCCGTGTGGTTGTCGATCTTCACAGCCCTTATGCTCTCTTAAGGAATAACTCAGTATACACTCATGCTGAATCCCCTAAGAGAGAAAAGAGTTAGAGTATACACCATGCCTAACTCGTTGCATAGGGAGATCAATAGCCTAAGGTGTGGACCAAGCCCTTAGGTTGGCAAGCATTAAATATTCAGAGTATAACTAATGCATTGGCATATTGTTTTATTATGTTAAAGCATAATTAGTGGTGGATATCAAAACCCTACACTTTTATCATTATCTTGTTTCTTGTTTCTTGTTTTATCTTATCAATCCAAACTCATATTTTCTTTATCTTGTTTTATATTGTGAAAGTAATTCTAAAACGAAATTCACTAATCCCTGTGGAAATGATCTTGCACTTGCACACTATGCTACCACAAACCTTGTGCACTTGCAAGTAAAACTAGAACGATTATTTGCCTAATTATTTAAGTAAATAAACACTCAACAAGTTACAGTGGATAGACTTTCTAAGTCTTCACATTTTCTTCCTATTAAAACTAAGTGGAGTCCTGAAAGTTGGTTGAATTATATGTAGCGGAGATAGTAAAATTACATAGAGTACCCTTGAGCATTGTATTAGATAGAGATTCTAGATTTACCTCTATATTTTGGAGAGGTTTTCAAGAAGCTATGGGTACGCAATTGCAGTTTAGTACAACTTTCCATCCACAAACTGATAGGCAGACGGAAAGAATCATCATAATACTAGAAGATATGTTGAGGGCAAGAGTATTGAGTTTCTCAGTGAGCTGGGATTCTTATTTGCCTTTGATCGAGTTTGTATATAATAATCAGTATCAAACTAGTATTAGGATGACACCATTTGAAGCTTTATATAGTAGGAGGTGTAGAGCTCCAGTATGGTGGGAAGAAGTTGGAAAGAGAAAGATATTTGGTCCAGAAATGATATATTTGACTACTGAGAGGATCAAACTGGTTAGAGAGAACCTTAGACCAGCACAAGACAAATATAAGGGATATGTTGATAAAAGAAGATGACCTCTTGAGTTTAAAGTTGGTGATTGGGTATTTTTGAAGATATCTCCGTGGAAGGGTGTATTGAGGTTTAAAAAAGAAGGAAAAGTTGAGCCCGAGATTTGTGGGGCTATATAAGGTGATTGAGAGAATCGGACCAGTAGTATATCGATTAGATTTGCCCCCAGAGTTCAAACAATTACATAATGTGTTTCATGTGTCACTATTGAGAAAGTACTTACACAATGAATCCCATAGTATCTCGAATCAAGCAATAGAACTTCAGGAAGATTTGACTTTTATGCAAGTACCAGTTAGAATTCTAGACAGAAAGGAACAAGTCTTATGCAATAAAGTCATTCCTTTGATTCAAATAGTATGGCGAAACAAAGATGTCAAAGAAGTCACTTGGAGCATTAAATAAGAATGAGGAAAAAATACCTCCAACGCTTTCATGAATTAGGTAAGGAAATTTTGGCGACGAAATTTTTGTAAGGTGGATAGAATTTTAATACCCGTATTCATAAAGAAATGGTAAAGAAGTAATTTAATAAATATGACATAGAGTTAAAATTATATATATATATATATATATATATATATGTGAAAGATTTAATTTTTATAAAATAATTTTTTTAAAAAAAAAAAATTGGTGTCCAGACAAAAGAAAGGAAAATGGAAAAAAAAAACATGGCAACATGTGTCACCAAAAGAGAATTGTAGTGCTGAATATAAGACAACACTACAATTTTCGTGGCAGCATTTTGAGAGGGGGGGGGGGGGGGGAGGATGCTGAGTAATGGTTTAATTTATGTGTATATATATATATATATATATATATATATATAGTTATTTTATTAATTACTTACCAAATCTTGTTTGGCTTTTCTTCAACTACGATTCAAATTACTCTCTTTCTTTAAACACTTGGGGACTGAAAAAAATGTTGAAAGAGTAAAATTTTGAAGGGTTTACAGGAGAATTTTATAGAGAATCACATGAAGCTCTAAGAAAAATAAAAGGTAATAACGTGAAGTTTATTTTTAAAATTTAGTATACATGAAATTTCCCGGAATTCAAAGTGGGAATTTTCAAAAGGGTGTGAATTATGGAAGAATTGAAGAATAAATTAGAAATTTAATATAAATATTATGTCAGGTGTTGACGATCAACAACCTAGGAAAATTGCTGAGAGGAGCAGGAAATGCAAAGAGGTGATCCATGGGTAGCTCTAAGTGCTACGTGGTGAGATAGATTTACTTTAAGTCATCAAGATAAATATGAAATATATAGTGATAATATTAGAATAAATTATTAACTTATGCTTTGGTAGTAAATGAAAAATTGGTTGATAGGTATGATAGGAATAATGGATGTGTAGAAAATTATTATATGAGAAGTAATATTATTAGAATAATGAGTCAATTTAATAATAAAGGTGATAAATGAAATTCTTAACGAGCTATGATTGATAATTTGATATGGTTTATGATGAGAAAAATTTAGTGAAAATTTTCAAATAATAATTTGAGAATAACTAGGATAGCTAGTTTAAATGTCTGAATACATACTTGTTTTTATTTTATTATTCATATGCGTATTCATATCATTATTCATATGCATATGCATGAAATAAAAGAACCAGGAGACTAGTTGGTCTAAATGAAAATAAAAGAACCGAGAAGGTAGTCGGTCTAAATGAAAATGAAAGAACCGGAAAGGTAGCCGATCTAAATGAGAATGAAAGAACCGGGAAGGCAGCCGGTCTAAGATAAAAACATGTCGACATGTGAGAATACGTTCCCAATAATAATAACATTTAACTTCACGCATTGCATTTGCTTTAAATATTGATTGTCATTGCTTGAGATATTGAAGTGCTATTCATGATGGTAAATTTATTGATAGAAGAATGAGTCTTACAGAGAGACAAATATGCTAAGGAAGAAATATGGAAATATGATATGATGAGAATTATTTGAGTGAGTTATTATATGTTTTGAACCTCATAATGAGGTAAATGAAAATATTGAATTTAGAATTCAGAGATGATTAAATATATGATTGAAAGATTGATATGTCTGATGAGTAACTTAAGAAGAGATTGTGTAATAGGGAAATTATGAAATTAAGTAGTGATTACAGAAGATTGTTATCGAATTATTTGAGGAAAAAGATGAATGAATATTGGAAGATTTTTTAGAAGAAATTGAATTATAAGATGTAACTAGGAGTATAAAATCGAATACTTCTAGTAAATTTAATTCATTGAGCTTGTGAAGCTCACTCCTCATTGTACAATGATTTCAGGTAGCAGGCAGGACAAATATTTGGTGAGTTGAGATTCAAACAAAGTCATTATCTGTAAGCCACGTGCATGTCCACTTCCTCAGACTAATGAGAAAATAAAATAAAAATTTATTCGTAAATATTCATGCATATTACGTTGCATAAAATGTTTAAGTCAAGATCAAAATGATGTATCTCTCCTGTTGAGGGTAGAGGATTGATTTAAAAAATTTTATTGGTATTATTTTTTATTTTTATATATATGTGTCGTGCTAGGATTTTCAAAATGTGACAACACCATCTCGGGGGTGGCCAACCTAGGATGGGTCGTTACAATTTTGGTATCAGAGCATTAGGTTTTATGATTCTGTAGACTGCATGAGAACTTAAAGAAGTGAAAGATCTAAATAAACTATATTATAATGTAGAGTTTGAGGATGATAAGCCGACGTGCTAGAGCTAGAGGTAGACTTCGAAATCATAGGGGATGTGGTAGAACCCCAATATTTAGAAGAACTGAAGCTGATGGGGAAGTTGAGTCTATGGTTCTTATGAGGGAATATATTGATAGTGCAACTGGTACTAGTAGAGCTGGGAGAGAATATGAGGTTAGGAATGGTGAATTGAGAGAAGCTCTTAATCGTGCTATAGAAAGGATGAATGCAGCTGAAGAAATGGCTGATAATCTGCAGAGGAGATTAGAGAAAAGGGGTAGAGTAGAACCTGATATGGTGAGACGAGAGGTTTATGAAGGAGAAGGTGTGTTTGCACATGAGATGCAAGGGGATTGTTTTGTGAGATTTCTTAAGTTTAAACCCCAGTCTTTTAGCGAATCTAAAAACCCCGTGGAACCTGAGCAGTGGATTAGATATGTTAAGAAATATTTTGAAGTCTTACCAGTGACAGATAGATAGAAGGTTCCTTTTGATGATTGCGTGAAAAAGAGAAGAGAAAGTTATTGAGATTGTAGAATTTGAGGGTTGCGTGTAAAAGAGAAGAGAAAAAGAACTATTGACTAAAACTCCTTTAGTTTAAACGAATTCCATAGTTTTTGTGGAATTCATTTGAATCCTATAAGTTATTGTGTTTAGTTTCCTTATAAACTATGAAATTCATTTACAAATGAATTGATTATTTGTTTGATTTGTTATTAAAAATGTAGAATTCATTTACAAATGAATTCTAGTAGAATTGAATAAACTATGGATAAATTTGATCAAAATTGATAAAATTTGCAAATGAAATCTAGACATAAGCTTCAATAAAATTAGAAAGACAAAACTACCTTGTTTACTCAGCCTTATTTCCTTATTTTTAGGTATCTATATTGTTTCTAAGTCTTTTCCATCTCTAGATATTTCTTAAGCTCTTGAGCTCTCTTTCTCGAGCTCAAACTTTAATACCTAAAATATAAATGAATTATCGTAGAATTGAATAAGCTATGAACAAATTCTATCAAAATTGAGAGGATTTACAAATGAACTCTAGACATAAGCTTCAATGAAATTAAAAGGAAAAAACTATCATTGTTTTCTTAGCCTTATTTCCTTGTTTATAGGAATCTACTCTCTCTCTTTCTCGGTATAGTAGTTTTTAGGTGTAAGGGTTATTCACTTTCTGTGTTAGTCGAGTTTAGGTTAAAAGCCCATACTTACAAAAGGGATTGTGCCAACAAACGGATTGCAATTTTCTGTTGTTTTAATCCAGAGTGGCTTAAAGAGTATACTAGTTGATCGGGATATTTTGAAACTAACATGCTTAAGGTAATTCAACATAAAATTTTTGTCATACCATTCATATACAGAGGAGAATTAATAATTTTTTTTTAGTTTGTGTAGGTGGGCTAAGCCCCCCCAAAAAAAAACAAAAAAAAAAAAAAGACGAGGTCAAGAGGCCTATTAGCCAGGAAAAATTCAAAGCCAAGAACCCTATCAAGTTATCATGCATAAGCCTAAGCAGATTCACATGCGGTTCTGCCAAAGATGAACATTTTGCAAAGTGAAACTCCTTATGCAGTAGGCCAATTGGCACATCGATTGGCTTCATGATGAATATGACTAAAATTGCACTACCAGTCGTGGGAAAGAAGGTCTTTACAATAAAAATTAACTGAGAATTTTGGTCAACGTGAAGAATATCTCCCTCGAGCTTATCTACAACAATCTTTGAATCAATCTCCACTTGAACTTTTCAATAATCCATACCCCAAGCTATTCGAAGCCCGAGAAGAATACCCCAAAGTTTCGCTGTTAGGACTGAGGATTGCCCTACAAAACTAGAGAACCCAGTAATAATTTAATCTCCTTGATCATTTCGAAGTATACCCTTAGCACCAGCATCAATTGGATTCTTGATGATCATTTCGAAGAATACCCTAACATGTGCTTAGGATGCCAAATTTTTTCTCTTTCATTGACATTGACATTGTAGACATAAAAAATGAATAAACATAAATGAAGAAAGAAGTAAGACTTCAATGAATAAAAATAATAGATGAAGAAAGAATGAAGACAAAAAAGCAAAAACAGTGAATAGTAAGTAACGTGTAATGAATGGTAATAAATATTAGTGAAGAGTATGAGTGCATCGTAACTTGAGAAAAATCCTATAAATACTCCTTGAGTTCTTTATTTAAAGACAAATAAAAAAAATCAAACGGATCAAACAGATCAATAAAGAAAAAAAAAAAACATAGAAGTATTTTATGCATTTGAAAGAGAAAATAGAAAGAGCAATATAGAGAGAAAATAGTTATTCAGAAATACAATTCTTGTAATATTTCTTATTATAGTGAAGAATTTTATTACTGCTTCCATGAAACCACATAAACATTTGTGTTATTTATTTTTATGCTCTTTTTATTTATTTCTTGTCTATCAATATTTTATCAGTCTCACTCAAAATAGCCAATTCAGAAGCAAAGTCTTTCTTCTTTACTTAGAATCTCCACAAACTAATATTTTTCCCACCAATTAAACTTGGAAACAATTTTCTGGATTTTATGAGTTGGCCCACCGGTAACTCCACAAGTCTAGATTTGTATATGCGAATTAATTTTTTTGTTTATAGACATTAATGAACTAAATATCCATTTTGAGATAATGGAAGGAAAATCAAGTGTCGTAGTCTACAGATGGGCGAGATAGGATCTTAGATTGGCCTTGAGTTCATATGTCTCAAGCTAAAATATGCAATAAATTATATATTTCCCTCGAAGGAATGATGCTTAAAGAGCCAAAACCCATTTGCTTTTTAAGCACATGGTTATATAAGAGCATATGAGTATTTAATTTGGATATAATCAGTTAAAAATCCAAGGACAACTGGAAAGAAAAGAAGAAGAAGAAGAATAAAAAAAAAAACTACAAAGAAATAATAAAAGTTTATTTTTTTATATTATGAGTTTTTTAGCTTAATTATATATTTTAATTTAATAGACTATTTTATTTATTTTTATGTTTGTATTTATTTTAATTATTTTTTTATTAACAATTTCGAAAATTAGTTGGAAGCATAAAATTACAACAATTTTTGAAACCTTGTGGTTGAATGTACTAAAACTAAAAACTTATGTATTGAAGTGCAGCGCCCCAAACCTTGGGGACTAAAATGCATTTAAGCCAAAGAATTAACATCAATTAACATTCCTTTGCATCTTTGTAAGGAAAGGATGCTACTCTTACATTAGAATAAACTTGTTTACATACCTATGCTATGTATGAGTATATTTTCTAATAATTTTTAATATGTAAATAAATCATAGTGTTTACTTAAAAGTGATTGGATTGCTTTTTTCATATTTTTTATTTACATTTTTGCATTGTTTTTATTGTTATCATTTGTGACTAATACTTACTGTTATTTTTTTAGGATTTTTATTTTTTTATTATATTTAACATAAATGGTAAAATAGTTGGAAAGTAAATAAGATGTTAGGTGCAAATTAATGAGATTTTTTAATATATTATCTCTGAAAACAAATTAATTAATGTCAATTTAATCAATTTAGAAATAAATTTATAGTATTAATGCACCGTGTGATTTTAGATGGACATAGTTTAATAAAAAAGTAACAATTCATCCCATACGGACCCTGCCTGAAATGGAATAATTAACTTTAAACACCGAGCGCGTAGCCTTAAATGCTACACTAACACAAAACCATGACACTAATGATTCCATAATACATTACATATTTGTATAAAATTCTTTTCATATACCTACATTATCATCACATCTGTTCAACTCATGATAACTCACATAGGTCACACTACACAAGACAATTTAAGTTACATAACCATGAACATATATATAATATACAATCCTCCCAAAATAAATCACTAAATACTCAAGGCTAAACAAAAGGCTCAGGATACTATCCACAGGGACCCACCTAAAAAAACCCCAACCCACAAGCTCTTCTCTAGAGCTTACTCCAAAATCCTTACTAGTCACCAAAGGGAAATTTTGTGAGGAGGGTGAGCTATAAAACCCAATGAAGTTCACTTACCAAAATAATCATTTTTTAAATTTTTATTTACCAAGCCTTATTACATATCTGATATATAAGTTGTATGCATCTTTATATGTTTATACTTTAGTAACTTGTCATCTCCATAATCCCTCATTCATAAGCACTCTATATTCTACAATCCATTCTCAAGCATTTGCACATCGCAAAAATCTTAATGCGCACATTTATATCACATCAAGAAAATAATCATCACACATAATGCAATTCTAAACTCATCTCAATCCCACATACCAGTACGTTAAGCATCATATATACGAACATGTAGATAATTTTCATCTTCCCTCGGACTCGAGGGTCCTACTATTAAACAAACAACAAATTTAAATTTACCAAGTTATTTTAACATCTTAAGGAATCTCCATATTCCAAAGCCAACCTTCAAACCACTCACAGTCCTACTTTCTTGCAAACAACTCATTATCTTACCTTCCCTCAGACCACTCATGATACTACTTTCCCTCGAACTCGAAGACCTTACAATTATTATCTTTGTGTTGACCCTTATTTGATTTTAATAATGACAAAACGCTACTCTAATTGTACTAACAGTTTTATCTAAGTGTTTATGCGGTAAAAGCTTTCAGTAAGGAAACAAGATGCAAGAACTCAACCAGTTTCAGATGCCAAGACAATACAGAAGATATAGAATAGGCATTAAGGTATTGAAAACAATTGTAAATCTCTCATGTTCAAATACTTAGCTTGATCTATGGCTCATGTTACAAAAGATTTTGACAAAACTATTAATTCAAATGTTTCCAAGTCAAAAACAGGTTTAATACATGAAAAATTGGGTTGAAGGGCAACCCAGTAGACTGGCTCAATATACCAGTCGACTGGGGTATGGGACTGAAGGCCCCCAGTCAACTGGTGTAATACACCCAGTCAACTGACAACTGGGACAGTGAGTTCCTAGTCAACTGGTGCTAGGACCCAGTCGACTGGTAATTCAAAAATATGACCGTTTGAGATGCGGGACTTGAGCATTTAATGCACTAAACCTACTAAGTCAGTGTCTAACGGCCATATTGATTTAAGGCTATATAAACCCACTTCAATGAGCATTTTAAAAAAGAAGAAAACACATTCAATTCACAAGTTTGCTCATTAATTCTTAAAGGCTTTGAAAAATTTATTGTTGAGCCATTCTTCAAGCTTATTCTTGAAAGAGAGATATTGTTCATTTGTAAAAGCACTTATTGCTATCTCTCTACCATTTACTTTAAAGCAAATCTCATTTATTGTAAAGGGGAAAGAGTTGTAATAACTCTTAGAGTGTTTAGGATTAAACACTTCTTTGTAAGCTTCTATGAGGAAGAGATTAGCTTCCATAAAGAAAGGAATAGCTTCCGTGAGGAAGGGATTGGTTGTAAGGTTTATACAACACCCATGAAGTTGTACGACTAAAAGTTTTAGTGGATTACTTTAAGGAGGTTCCTTGAAGAGAGTGGACATAGAGTCGGAAGGAATCCGATATTGCCGAACCACTATAAACTGAGTTTACACTTTCTCTTCCTTAAACTCTTTTACTTAAAGCACATTACCTGTTTGTATGCTTTTTGCATTTAAATGTTTTTATAAACTTGCAAGTAATTAGCAAAAGTTTTTTAAAAACCCAATTCACCCCTCTTGGGTTTGAACCTTGGTTTAAAATTGGTATCAGAGCTTCGTTCTCAATTTCAGGCTTAAAATCATTGAGTTGATCCGATGGCATCTAATAGCTATTCCGAAGGACATTCCTATACTAGGCCTCCCTTGTTCAATGGCTCCAACTATAACTATTGGAAATATAGGATGAAAATCTTCGTCAAATGACAAGAGTACAATCTATGGAGAGTCATTGAGGAAGGACCTATAATTCCTACAAAGGAAATAACTATTGGAGAAATCAATCATACAATGCCTAAATTGAAAGCTGACTTCAATGAAGAGGATTATATAATGATGTCTCTAAATAGTAGAGCCACAAGTATTTTACATTGTGCTTTAGATATTTCTGAATATAATAAAATTTATGCTTGTGTTTTAGCTAAGAAGATTTGGGATAAATTGCAAGTTAAATATAAAGGAACTAGCGAAGTTAAAAAATAAAAAATCTATATGCTAGTGTCCGAGTATAAATCTTTCAAAATGTCTCTTAACAAAACAATTTCTCAAATGCACTCACGTTTCACCACTATTGTTAACGGTTTAAAGCTTCTTGGTAGGAAAATTAAGGAATTTGAATTAACAAGGAAGATCTTAAGGTCTTTGCCATCCACTTGGAAAGCAAATAAGACGACTATCACGGAGGCCAAAGATCTCGACAAACTTGATGTCGAAACACTTCTAAGATCACTATTGACATACAAGATGGAAGAAATGAATCCCGTTGTCAATGATGATGAGAAGAAGAAAAAGGTGATTGCTCTCAAGGCTTCTACTAGAAACAAAGAGAAAGAAACGAAAGAAGAGGTAGAGAACAGTGAAGAAGATTGTGAGATGGCTCTAATCACTAAGAGGTTTCACAGGTTCTTGAAGAAGAGCAAGAAACCTTGCACAAAGGATCCCACTTCAAAAAGGGAACCACTTGTGTGTTATGGTTGCAAGAAGCCCAGTCACATCAAGGTCGATTGTATAGCGACAAGCAAACCATATAAGAGCTTAAAAAAGAAATATATGATTGCAACTACTTGGAGTGATGACAAAAAAGAAGAATCCTCAGACAATGAGGTCAGATACGAGGAGATTGCCAACCTATGTCTAATGGCAATCGATGATGAAAATGAGGTATCAAATTCTTCCTCTTCTAATAATAACATTGTTAGTAGTAGTAAAGAATTAATAGAGGTCATAAATGAAATGCATGAAGAATTGAAGAAATTCGATTCTAGGAATACCATTCTCAAAAAGGAAGTCTCATCTCTTTCTAAAGAGATGGAAGGCTTAAAGGAAGAAAAAGAAAAACTATCTTCCATGCTTTATAATTCTTCTCAAGATTTTCTTGAAGATGAAAATGAAAACTTAAAGAAGAAAATAATCGAGTTGAATGGCACTATATCAAGACTTATGCTTGAAAAAGAAAAGCTAGATGAAGTGTTGTCTTGCCAAAGATTAAGTGGAGGAAAATCTGGGTTGGGTTATTCTCCACTAGGCAAGCAAAAATCAAAAGAGACCTTATTCATGAAAGCAACATGTGTGAATGAAGCCTTTACTTCCAAGGCCACTATCAAGATCAAAAGTACTCCCTCAATTTATGCTAGTAAGTCTAAAAATGTGAATGTAAATTCTAATGCTAGAGGTAAACATCCTAGAAATACTCATGCATATATGTATACTCATTTAAGAAATGTATATAAACATCTTAGAAGTAATCATCATGTGCATCCTAGAGATAACATGTATACTCATAACTTTCACACTACACAGGCACATCCTAAGAATTACCATCATGTATATCCTAGAAACGATAAATATGCTCATTATAATGCAAGTACACATCCTAGAAATCATTATCATACATTTCCTAGAAATGACATGCATGTTCATAATCTTCACAATAGAAACATGTATTCTAGGAATACTTATCCAAGGAACTATAGACATGCACAATTATGAAAATCCTAGAAATTTCAATAACAATTATCTTAGGATTGTGGATCATCAACATGTCTACAAATATAGAGCACCTTGCAATGTTAAGAAAGTATGGGTCCCTAAAAGAACTGTATTTTCTAGGACTAACCCCAAAGAACCCAAGAAATTTTGGGTACCTAAGAGTGCAATTGTGTATCCTTGTGTGATGTAGATATATCTCCACAACAAGGGAAAAGATAACTACTTATACCTTGATAGTGGATGCTTAAAGCACATGACCGGTGATCGAAGTGTATTCAAAGAGCTAACTCTAAGAAATGGCGGACATATCACCATTGGAGATAACACAAAGATAAATATCATCGGGCAAGGAAAAGTTGGTAATGATTTCTCAACCATTGATCATGTATTATTTGTGTAAGGCCTTAAGCCAAATTTACTAAGTAATAGTCAACTATGTGACAAAGGCAACAAAGTCATATTTGAAACCTCTCATTATCTAGTTATAGAAATCAAGAGTAACAAGATCAAGTTTGTTGGTCATCGACACGAAAATGTCTATATAGTTCTTTTAAAATCTTTACATTCGGAAAATGAAAAATGTTTTCCCTTATTTAGTGAAAACCCATGACTATGGGATAGAAGGCATGGTCATGTGAATATGGATTTGCTTAAAATAATTTCAAGAAAAGATTTAGTCAGTGGACTTCCAAAAATAAAATTCGAAAAAAGACAAGGTGTGTGATGCTTGTCAATTGGGAAAACAAACTAGAATTTCTTTTAAATAAAAAAATGTAATCTCAACCACTAGACCATTAGAACTTTTGCATATGGACTTATTTGGTCCAATAAGTGTCATTAGTCTAAGTGGCCATCAATATGCTCTTGTTATTGTTGATGACTATTCAAGATATACCTTTGTTATATTTATTGCTTCTAAGGATGAAGCTTACAAAGGATTTGAAAACTTTTGTAAAAAGGTTCAAAATAAACTAGGAATTTGTATTTCAAGCATTGGAAGTGATCATGGAAAAGAATTTGAAAACCAAAGTTTTCAAAATTTTGTGATGAAAATGGAATTGATCACAACTTTTCGGCTCCTTGAACTCCTAAACAAAATGGAGTTGTTAAGAGGAAAAATAGAGTTCTAGAAGAATTTGCAAGAACAATGCTTTGTGAAAATAGTTTGCCAAAATATTTTTGGGCGGAAGCCGTAAACACTTCTTGCTATATCTTAAATAGAGTTTTAATTAGGCCTATGCTTAACAAAACTTCATATGAATTATGAAAAGGTAGAAAGCCTAATATCTCATATTTTAGTTCTTTTGGTTGTAAATGCTTTATCCTAAATAATAATAAAACTAACTTGGGTAAATTTGACTCAAAGATTGATGAGGGGATATTCTTAGGATATTCAACCTCTAGTAAAGCTTATAGAGTCTTTATCAAAAGAACTCTAATGGTAGAAGAATCTGTACATATAGCCTTTGATGAGTCTAACCCAATTAGTAGTAGAGTAGTCTTTTTCAATAATGATGCAGATTTTATTCCAAGAACGGAAACACCTACTCTCCTTGTTGACCCAAAGAAGAGCCCACCTCAAACAAGTCAAGAGGAAGAAGCTCTCAATCTTGATCAACCATCTATATGTCAACAAGATGATAGTATTCCCAAAGGTTGGAGGTATGTAAATTATCATCCAATCGATCAAGTGATTGGTGATCCTTCACACGGGGTAAGAAATCGTTCCTCTATTAGAAATATTTGCAATTGTGTAGCTTATTTATCTCAAATAGAACCTAAGACGTTTGTAGAAGTTGAGAAGGATACCGATTGGATAAATGCTATGCAAGAATAAATAAATCAATTTGAAAGAAACAATGTATGGAATCTAGTTCCTAGACCAACGAATCATACTATAATAGGAACTAAATGGGTATTTAGAAATAAGATGGATGAAAATGGAATAGTAACTAGGAACAAAGCTAGACTAGTTGCTAAGGGATATAATCAAGAAGAAGGAATAGACTTTGATGAGACCTATGCTCCCGTGGCTAGACTAGAAGCTATTCGAATATTATTAGTCTTTGCATGCTTTAACAAGTTTAAATTATTTCAAATGGATGTAAAAAGTGCATTTTTAAATGGCTTTATAGAAGAAGAGGTGTATGTTGAGCAACCTCTTGGATTTGAAAATTCTAATCTTCTAAATCATGTCTATAAGCTTTCTAAAGCTCTATATGGGTTAAAGCAAACTCCAAGAACATGGTATGAAAGACTAAGTAAGTTTTTGATTGAAAATAATTTTACAAGAGGAAAAATAGACACAACTCTCTTCACAAAAACTCACAAAATGACACATTACTAGTCCAAATATATGTTGATGATATCATATTTGGGGCTACTAATGAATATATGTGTCAACAGTTTGCTAAGTGCATGCAAGGTGAATTTGAAATGAGCATGATGGGAGAACTTACCTACTTTCTTGGACTTCAAATCAAATAATTGAAAGGAGATATCTTCATCAATCAATCAAAATACACCAAGGACCTATTAAAGAGGTTCGGGATGGAAAACTCAAAGTCAATTGGCACTCCTATGAGCACTTTTACAAAACTTGACCTTGATGAATGAGGTAGTGTGTAGACACTAAAACTTATAGAAGCATGATAGGAGCTTTAATTTATTTAACTGTAAGTAGACCTGATATAATGTCCAGTGTATGCATTTGTACTAGATTTCAAGCTAATTCTAAGGAATCATATGTGATTGCAGTAAAAAGAATCCTTAGAAATCTACAAGGGACTCAAAACCTAGGATTATAGTACTCTAGAGATTCATCTTTTGAGCTTATAGGATATTCATATGCTGCTTTTACGGGGTGTAGACTAGAAAGAAAAAGCATTAGTGGAACATGTCAATTCTTAGGTGCAATGCTAACATCTTGGTTTTCTAAGAAACAAAACTCGGTTACACTATCAACTGCCAAGACGGAATATGTAGCAGTCGGAAGTTGTTGTGCACAAGTGTTGTGGATGAAACAACAACTACAAGACTATGGCATGAACTTTAAAGATATTCCAATTCATTGTGATAACACCAGTGCTATGAACTTAACCAAAAACCCTATTCAACATTCTAGAACAAAAAATATAGAAATTAGACATCATTTCATAAGAGATCATGGTCAAAAGGCTGATATAAGACTCGAATTCATTCATTCAGAAGATCAAATAGCTGATATTCTTACAAAAACCTTAAGTGAAGTTAGTTTTTGTAAGATTAGACTATTGATGGGCTTAATAGACTATGATAAACTATATGTTTGATTGCATCAACATTCATCATATGCATATTTGACATCTAGTGAATGAGTATTAAACCTTATTTAATATTTATTTCACTCAAGATGGTATAGATAAACAAAATTCGTGTTAAAACTCTAAGTTAGATATTTTTTTAAAGTTTCTTAAAGGGTCCAGTTGACTGGTAAGATGACTCCAGTCGACTAGTCCAAGTACTTAGCCGACTGGTAATACAAGACTTTGTTTGGAGCCAAAATTTGAAATTTTGGTAACCTACCCAGTCGACTGGAATGGATGACCTAGTCGATTGGTATATCTCTGCCAATTTACACAGTCGACTGGTACGTAAAAAATTCTCAAATTATGAAGGACCTAATCGACTGGCATCGCGATTCTATAAATAGTCACTTCAGTTTTTCAAGTTTTTCACACCATTTTCAAAACCCTTAAGCTTTCTCTCTTTAGAAAATCTCTGATTTCTGTCCACGATCTCACAAAAACACTCCATAGAATCCTTAATCTCATCCTCGATCGCCTTCATTTCAACTTTTCACGGTTGAAAAATTCATTTTTCCTAAAAACACCTTCTTCCAAATGTTTGAGAGAATCTGAATCAAAACCACCATTGGAGGACCTCACGCGCCTACAAGGCTACAGTCCAAGAAATTCACGGTATTGGATGACAAATGAAAGGGCTTGGTGGGTTCCTCGAGCAAGAAGATAAGGACTGAGCTCGATGACTCACTCTTCTGGAGTTCAACGGCCAAAGAAAGGTATAACTCCATCATTCGGCACAAAAGATCATGATGGGTAGATTCGTTGACTTTGATTCTATCCATCATGCAAATTTTGATATATTACCTCTTTTCAAGGCAGTGTACTTGACACCACTTGTCAAGATTCACCAAAAGTACTACCCACGCCTCATTCACCAGTTTTACGCAAACTTGGTGAAGCCTAGTCTACTGGCTCTTCGATTTAAAACTAGTGTGATGGGCGTGGAGTTGGAGGTGAACACTAACCTCCTGGTCAGCATTCTGATGATCCCAGTGGGAGGGATCCAATGGAGTCTGAACGGATGGTTGGATAACTTCGATTATGAAGAGGCATACCAGGTTGTTAGGGGAGACCCTAACTATATATTTAGGCCCACTATATTTCACATATGTAGTGACATGCCCCTCGACTCGAAGCTGTTAAATCTCATCGTGAGTTAGACCATCCATCCATGACTTGGGAATCGGTACTATCTCTCAAAGATAGACGTAGTATAGATTTAGTGTCTCAAAACTAGATACCACTTTAATAACTACCCCCTACTGCTCGCCAACATGATAAACGACGAAGCTGGTGACTTCGTGTGCCTTCTCTATGGGATGCTCATCACCCTTATCCTCCGGTATTTTTGGGTCCCCCTTCCCGCCTTTGAGGCTCAGGACATCGGCTCCAAGGACATTATCAATGTCTTTTCTCTGAAGAAGATAGGGTGCACTATCCACGATGGATTGATCTACTCCAAGGCCGGGAAGAACATGAGGATTGGAGAGGGTGACAACAGCGATGAGACGACGAGGTTCTTGGTTATACAACTCATCCCACTGCTATGGATACAGATGATCAAACACCATAGCATGATGGTTCTAGTACTGGTCAAGCTGGGTATGATGATCTCCTACAGGCTATTTTAAGCCTCCAATTATCCATGCAGTCCGTGTTCCATAGCTTGAGCTCTTCAGTTGATTCCTTGCACTGTGACCTCCACACACAGAGGGCTTCTTGGCTGAGCTTTGAGATCTTATTTAAGAAGGCTCTAATTCTCCCACTTGCTGAGCTTTTTATTTGATCTTTTTTTGTATATGTAGCTCCTAGATGGTTGTAGTACGAACATTCAATTTTTATTCATATTTTGTACTCAGACAAGCTTTCTATAAGCTTACATTAGATGGATTTATATATATTGTTGCTTTGATTTACACTTTTAGCATTTAGCTCTCATATATATTGTTGACCCTCACCTGTATTTTAATGATGACAAAACATAACTCTTATTATAATAACGATGCTATCTAAGTGTATTAAGCAAAAAGAGCATTCAACCAAGGATCAAGGTGCAAGAACTTAACCCAAATCAAACATCAAGTGAAGATAAAAGAACTAGAATAGGTCTATGGTATTAAATCAAGTTGTAAGTCTCACTTGTTCAGGTAATTAGCTTGTCCAATGGCTCGTTTTGAAAAACCATTTTAACATAACCTTTTAAACAAATGTTTTTAAAGTTAAAATCTATTCAACACATGAAAACTGGGTTGTTAAAGCAAACCAGTCGACTGGGTACTTATAACAGTCTTCTGGCATAAAGGTCAGTATGTTCCCAGTCGACTAGATGCTTCATACCAGTCGATAGGTGTTTTGGTCAGAGACTTCCCAGTCAACTGGTAAGAACTACCCAGTCGACTAGTAATCTGGACAGAAAGTTTTTAGTCAACTGGTAAGTCATACCCAGTCGACTGGTACCTTCAACAACCTTACAAATATGATTTTTGAAGAGGACCTAGTCGACTAGTACTAAGACCCAGTCGATTGGTAATTCGAAAAATATGACCGTTATAGCACCAGACCTGTACATTTGATGTACAAAAGCGTACCAAATTAATTCAAAACGGAAATATTTCATCAAGACTATTTAAACCCACACTACTGAGCATTTCAAGATAGAGCTTTACACATTCAAACAAGTTTTTACTCATTGATACTCAAAAAGCTTTGAAAAATTGAATGTTGAGCCATTCCTCAAGCTTTACCTAGAAAGAGATATATTATTTAGTTGTATAAGCTTCCATTGTTATCTCTCTACTATTTTCTTTATAGTATTTATTGTAAAAGGATTTGTTTCCGAAAGGAAGAGATTTTTTACTTCTGAGAGGAAGAGGTTTGCTTCCAAGAGGAAGGGATTGTAAGGTTTGTGCAACACCCGTGAAGTTGCATGACTAAGTTTCTTAGTAGAGTACTTCAAGGAGCTTCCTTGAAGAGAGTGAACGTAGGGTCAGAACGATTTTGATATTGCCGAACCACTATAAACTGAGTTTGCATCCTCTATTCCTTAATCTCTTTATTTACAACACATATTACTTGTTATATGCTTGTTGTATTATTTGTTTTAATAAACTTGTGTTTTAATCCGCAAAAGTTTTTAAAACCCAATTCACCCACCCTCTTGGGTTGAAACCTCAGTCTACAATTGGTATCAGAGCCTTGTTCTCAATTTTAGGCTTAATATCATTGAGTTGATCCGATGGCAACAAATAACTATTCTAAGGGACACTCATATACTAGGCCTCCCTTGTTCAATGGCTCCAACTATAACTATTGGAAAAACAGGATGAAAATCCTTGTTGAAGGACAAGATTTTAATCTGTGGAGAGTCATTGAAGAGAGACCTAGAATTCCATCAAAGGAAATCAGTATTGGAGATACCATTCATACAATGCCTAAACTCAAAACTGAGTACAATGAGGAGGATTGTAGAATGATGTCCTTCAATAGTAGAGCACCAAGTATTTTACATTGTACTTTAGATATATTTGAATACAATAAAATCTCTGCATGTGTTTCAACTAAGAAAATATGGGATAAATTGCAAGTGACATATGAAGGAACTAGTGAGGTTAAAAAATCAAAATCTATATGCTAGTATCTGAATATGAATCTTTTAGAATGTCTCCTAATGAAACAATTTCTCAAATGCACTCACATTTCACAACTATTGTTAATGGTTTAAAGCTTCTTGGTAGGAACATTGATGAATTTGAATTGACAAGAAAAATATTAAGGTCTTTGCCATCCACATGGAAAGCAAAGAAGACTGCTATCACGGAGGCTAAAGATCTTGACAAACTTGACGTTGAGACACTCCTTGGGTCATTGTTGACATATGAAATGGAGGAAATGATTCCCATTGTCAATGATGATGAAAAGAAGAAAAAGGTGACAGCTCTCAAAGTCTCTACATACAACAGAGAAGAAAAATCGAAAGAAGAGGCAGTGAGCAGCAAAGAAGATGATGATATGGCTCTAATCACCAAGCGATTTCATAAATTCTTGAAGAAAAGCAAGAAAGATTACACAAAGGATCCTACCTCAAAAAGGGAACCATTTGTGTGCTATGGATGAAAGAAGCCCGGTTGTATCAAGGCCAATTGTATGGCAATGAGCAAACCATACAAGAGCTTCAAGAAGAAGGCTATGATTGCAATCACTTGGAGTGATAACGAAGAAGAAGAAGAATCCTCGAATAAAGAAGTCGGATATGAGGAAATTGCCAACCTATGTTTTATAGCAATTGATTATGAAAATGAGGTATTATCTTCTCCCTCTTCTAAAAATAACATTATGAGTAGTAATGAAGAATTATTAGAAGTTATAAATGAAATGCATGATGAATTAAAGAAATTCGATTCTAGGAACTCTACTCTTAAGAAAGAGGTGTCAACTCTTTTTAAGGAGATGATAAGTCTAAGAGAAGAGAAAGAAAAATTATCTTCATTGCTTATGATGCTTCTCAAGATTTCCTCAAAGATGAAAATGAGAATTTAAAGAAGAAGATATTAGAATTGAATGGTACTATATCTAGACTCATGCTTGGTAAATAAAAACTTGATGAAGTGCTTTCTTGCCAAAGATTAAGTGGAGGAAAATCTGGTTTAGGATACTCTCCATTAGGCAAGCAAAAATCAAAAGAGGGCTTATTCATGAAAGCTTCATGTGTGAATGAAGTCTCTACTTCTAAGGTTAAATTCACACCCTTATTGAATGATAGCATGTCTAGAAATACTAATTCTAATGCTAATATAAGATTGAAGAATCCAATAAATACTCATGCTTATATGTATGCTCATTCAAGGAATGCGTATGCACATGTTAGGAATAATCATCATGTGCATCCTAGGAACAATTTGTATACCCAAGACTTGCACACTGCACAAGCATATCCTAGGAATTACTATCATAATTATTCTAGAAATAATATGAATACTCATGATAATGCAAGCATGTATCCTAGGAATCATCATCATACATTTTCTGGAAATGACATGTATATTCATATTCCTTATAATAGAAACATGTATCCTAGGAACTTATATCTAAGCATTATAGGCATGCACAACTAAGAAATCCTAGAAATTTCAATAACTATGATCCTAGGATTGTGCATCATCAATATGTCTATAGATCACCATATACTGTTAAGAAAGCATTGGTCCCAAAAGGAACCGTATTTTCAAGGACTAACCCCAAAGGACCCAAGAAATTTTTGGAACCTAAAAATGCCATTGTGTATCCTTCTGTGATGTAGGTATGTCTCCACACCAAGGAAAAGGGTAACTGTTGGTACCTTGATAGTGGATGCTCAAAACACATGACCGGTGATAAAAATGTATTCAAGGAGCTAACTCTAAGAGATGGTGGACTTGTCACCATTGGAGATAACACAAAAATAAAGATCATCAGGCATGGAAAAGTTGGTAATAATTTCTCAACCATAGATAATGTATTGCTAGTACAAGGCCTTAAGCCAAATTTACTAAGTATTAGTCAACTTTGTGACTGATGAGCCTTAAATATTGCATATTTTAGACCCTTAACTTATATTTGTTATGCTCTTAGTTAGTAGTATTTTACTTTATTTTACGTCTTTCTTGTGTTTTGTGTATTTTTACAGGTTTGTGGAGAAAATGAAGCATTTCAGGAGATTTGAAGCTTCTGGAGACATTGCGCTCGATCGCACGAGATATGCGATCGAGCGCACCTGCCTATGAACGAGCGCAAGGTCAACATCCCACATCGAAATAGTTGCTGTTCAGTGTGTCTGCGATCGATCGTAACAGACATGCGATCATGCGCACAAGACATGCGATCGAGCGCACATGCGATCGATCGCACCATTCTGCGATCGAGCGCACTCGGGCCAGTATCCCACATCGAATCTGAAACCTGTAGTGCTCCGTGACTCCCCTTATATAAACACCATCTGGCCTCATCATTCAATGTACAATTCCTGAGCCACTTTGGTGTTCACTGGTGGACGTCCGTCAGCATTGCTACCACGAGGGGAAGCGCCGCCCGTCAGCGAGTGGAATTTCTCCCATGTAAAGTTGTTTATTTATTTCTTTATATTCAGTTGTTTTAGTTTAAATGTTTAGCACTTTTTATTATAGTTTTATAGTTATGAGTGGCTAGACTCTTCAGCTAAGGTTGAAGATGAAGCCCCGCCGTTGTTTGGCGTAGTAGTTCAGATTTGCTTGTACAAATCTGACAATTTTTAGTATAAATGTTCTGTCAATTATTTGAGTTAATCTTATAATTGATTGAGTTTAAATTGTCTGTTGGATTTTCTTTGTGTTTCATCTCATAGATACATTGAATGCTTTTCGATTAAATTGGATTCCCTTTGTGATTTGTTAAGAGCGGATACATTGGGTGCTTTTGGTTTAGTTGGGATATTCTTTGTTTTTTGTCTTATAGTTGGATTCATTGAATGTTTTGATAGGCTATATTTTTAGAACATGTATGCTTAACTTTGGTGGGGTGGATTCGGAAACCTTAGTGCTTTTTATTATTAGTTTTAAAATCAATTTAATTTAGTTTTAATTTATTTTGCAAATTATCATTCAAAATTCGGAACTAGGTTAAGATAGAGTTAGTTTAGATTAAAAATTATATTTTCACAATGCAATTCCCTGTGGATTCGACCTCGCACTTGCACAACGCTATACTGCAAACGACTCGTGCGCTTGCGAGTAAATTAAAACTCACAACAAGTTTTTGGCGCTGTTACCGGGGAATTGTTTGGTTTGTGAAATTTTTTAGCCTGAATTAATTTTATTTTTCTACTAGTTAGTTAGCAATTTAAAAAAAAAAATTGAGTTTTGCTTTATTCTGTTGCTTCTGCTGGTTAGTATCTCATTAATTTTCTGTTGGTGTATGCTTGGTCGGAGATCCTTGAACTTAGATTTGACACATTTAGATCCCGACTTAGAAAGAACTCTTAGGAGGCAGAAAAGAGCACTAGTTGAGAGAGAGACTATTGAGATGGGAGAAAATTTTAATCATCCTGAACATGTAGAGCAACCTAGAGCTTGGAACGTGGACTCCACTACATCCCTTAGGGATTTGTTCGCACCCGTTGCGACTAACTCATCTTCCTGCATAGTGTTGCCACCAACCAATGCCACACACTTTGATTTGAAGCCACATGTTATCCAACTCTTACCCTCATTCCATGGCTTAGATCTTGAAAATCCTTATAGTCATGTGAAGAAGTTCAAAGACATTTGTGCTACATTCAAATTCCAGAACTTCTCTGAGGAGTCAGTCCATCTTCGACTTTTCCCTTTCTCCCTTCACGATAGAGCTAGGGCGTGGTTGGACTCCAACACGTCCGGGTCTATTACATCTTGGGAAAACCTGCTTAGCAAATTTTACCATAAGTTTTTCCCAATGTCTAGAGTGAATGAGTGCCGAAAGGAGATTAGCTCTTTCACTCAGGACGAGGATGAGAAGTTCTCTGAAAGCTGGGAGCGCTTTAAAGAGTTACTGATCAGATACCCTCCACAAGGATATGAGAAGTGGAGACTCGTTCAATTCTTCTACCAAGGGTTGACTCAACCCAACCGTAGCATGATCGAGTCTATGAATGGGGAGCATTCTTGAGTCTGATAGGAGACGAAGCATACATGGCATTGGACAAGTTGTCCGACAACTCACAACAGTGGGATTTTTCAAGCTGTCGAGATAAGTCCATTCGTGCTCCTAAGAGGGGAGGCATCTATGAGGTCAGGGAGGATGCTGATTTAAGGATAAAGTTAGATGCCCTCACCAAGAAAATTGACGCTCTCACTGTGAGCTAATCCATCAATGCTGCCAACACATTCAATGTTGAAAGCTGTTCCATCTGTGCTAGTCCTATGCATCTAGCACAGAATTGCCCATCAATGCCGGCTTGTGCCGAGTATCCTATGGAACAAGTAAATGCTTTCAATGACTTTCGAAGGTAGTCAAATGGATCGTACTCCGAGACGTACAATTCGGGGTGGCGGAACCACCCAAATTTTTCATGGAGGCAGAACCAACCAATGAATCAGGGAGGAGCCTCTCATCATGCTCAAAATCAATATCCTCCCGGATTTGCCCCACAAATTCCTAATCATGGTCGTTCTGCCCATCCAGCACCTTCACCTGCTTACCACGCACCCACCCAAACACCAGCGCCAGTTTCACAGTCGCTTGAGGACACCCTTAAGGAGTTCATGAAGGCGACTAGCCAAAATATGAGCGATGTGAGGAGTGCAACAATGGTAAACACCCAAGCAATTGCCAAGCTGGAGAGTCAAATAGGGCAAATTGCAAGTCACTTGGGTGAGAGAGAGAAAGGAAAGTTCCCTAGTTAGCCCGTGCAGAACCCAAAAATACAATTTATGGTTGAGAGTTCATCAACTCCTACACATGGGGAGGAACAAGTACAGTTGATTGTCACACTGAGGTCTGGGAGACAAGTGGACAATCGAGTGGAAGAGAGCCCTGCTATGCAGCAAGGGCAAGAGAGTGGCAACACAGAGAAGAAAGATGCTGAGCCATCTACAGCCACACCTACTGAGAAAGACCCTCCTAGGTCATTTGTACCTAGAGCGCCCTACCCCGAGAGATTACAGGCGCCCAAGAAAGGAGGGAAGTATGAGGAAATTCTGGAGGTATTCAAGCAAGTCCAAATCAATATCCCATTTTTGGATGCCATCCATCAAGTGCCATCATATGCCAAGTTTTTAAAGGACTTGGTCACTATCAAGAGGATGATGAATGTCCCAAAGAAGGCATTTTTGACCGAGCAGGTTAGTTCAATCCTTCAGTGCAAGCTACCCATCAAGTATAAGGACCCGGGGTGTCCTACCATCTCTTGCACGATAGGAGTCAGCCATATTGAGAGGGCCCTTTTGGATCTAGGGGTGAGTGTGAATCTTCTACCCTACTCAGTCTATGTGCAGTTGGGGTTAGGAGAATTGAAGCCCACATCCACGACGCTTCAATTGGCTGACAGGTCAGTGAAAAGACCACGGGGGATAGTTGAGGACGTTTTGATAAAAGTGGATAAGTTCTATTTCCCCGTGGATTTTATTGTGCTTGACACAGAGCCGGTTCAGAATGTAGGGATTCAAATACCGATGATTCTAGGGCGACCATTCTTAGCCACGGCTAACACCCTAATCAATTGTAGGACAGGGGTGATGAAGATCTCCTTCGGAAATATGACAGTGGAGTTGAACATTTTTGATATCACTAGGCAACCACTGGAATATGATGAAGTGAGAGATGTATGCTTGATAGAAGAGATTCTTAAGGATACTGTGGATGAATCAAGCATTGAGGATCCCATGGAGGCATGCTTTGCTCATTTCGGAGAGGACTTGGGTTTAGATAAGTTACTCGAGGAAGTAAATGCCATTTTGGAGTCTGATCCTCAAGAAAACAAGGAGGAGGAGGAGAAGGTGTCATCAGAACCTCAAAAGAAGGAACTTAAGCCTTTACCGGATAATCTTAAGTATAAGTTCCTGGGTCCAGCATACTGTTTGCCTATGATAATAGCTTCAGATTTGGGAGAGGCTCAAGAGGAGAAATTATTAGATGTTTTAAGAGAGCACAAGGAAGCTATCGGCTGGACCATTGATGATATTAAGGGAATCAGCCCCTCGGTGGTGATGCACAGGATACATTTGGAGGAAGATGCTAAGCCATCGAGGGAGCCGCAAAGAAGGCTCAACCCTGCTATGCAAGAGGTTGTGAGGGCAGAGGTTATTAAGCTGTTAGATGCAGGGATCATTTATCCCATCTCTGATAGCAAGTGGGTGAGCCCCATTCATGTCGTGCCCAAGCGAGCTGGATTAATGGTAGTAAAGAATAAGGACGACGAGTTGGTGCCAACTCGTGTGCAGTCTGGGTGGAGAGTGTGTATGGACTACCGTAAGCTGAACATTGCCACAAGGAAGGATCACTTTCCACTTCCATTTATTGATCAGATGGTGGAGTGTTTGGCTGGGCACGAGTATTATTGCTTTTTGGATGGTTATTCTGGATATAACCAGGTCCCCGTAGACCCTGAAGATCAGGAGAAGACGACATTTACCTGTCCTTTTGGGACCTTCGCCTACCGTCGCATGCCCTTTGGGTTATGCAATGCGCCCGCCACTTTTCAGCGGTGCATGGTCAGTATATTCTCTGACATGGTACAGCGGTTCTTGGAGATTTTCATGGACGACTTCTCCGTCTTCGGTTCAACATTTGAGGAGTGCCTGCACCGTCTCTCTTTGGTTTTGGTACGGTGCAAGGAGAAGAACCTGGTGCTTAATTGGGAGAAGTGCCATTTTATGGTCAAGCAAGGAATTGCACTGGGGCATATCGTATCTCATCGAGGGATTGAGGTTAACAAAGCGAAGGTGGATTTGATTTCCAGCCTTCCACCCCCATGTACGGTGAAAGAGGTTCGATCTTTTCTGGGCCATGCAGGTTTCTATAGGCGATTTATCCAGAATTTCAGCAAGATCGCCAGGCCCTTGTGCAAGTTGTTGCTAAAAGATGCCCAATTTCTATTTGATGAGGATTGTAAGAAAGCATTTGGGGATCTGAAGAAGATTCTGACGTCCACACCCATTATTCAGCCACCTAACTGGGATGTGCCTTTTGAGATTATGTGTGACGCATCAGACTATTTTGTTGGAGTTGTTTTGGGGCAGTGTGTTGATAAACTTCCCCATGCTATCTACTATGCAAGTCGAACTCTAAATGATGCACAACTCAATTACTCTACCACTGAGAATGAGTTGTTTGCAGTCGTTTTTGCATTAGACAAGTTCAGATCCTACTTGTTAGGATCTAAAGTCATTATCTACTCGGACCATGCTGCATTGAAGTATCTTTTCTCTAAAAAAGATGCTAAATCTCGTCTTATTCGATGGATCTTGCTACTTCAAGAGTTCGACATTGAGATTCGGGATAAGAAAGGTTCGGAAAATGTGGTGGCGGACCATTTGTCTAGATTGATTGTGGAATTCATTGAGGCTGCCACTCCCATTTCTGAGACTTTTCCTGATGAGCAATTGATGCACATTGCTCACAGTCCCGCACCATGGTTTGATGATATAGTGAACTATCTTGTCACCGGACACATGCCCTTGCATTGGGGGAGGCAAGATAAATCAAAATTTTTGGCCGTGGTAAAACACTTTTTCTGGGACGATCCTTACCTGTTCAAGTATTGTCTTGATCAGATCATTAGACGGTGTATTCCTGAGCATGACCAATCTAATGTCATTGCCTTTTGTCATGCTCATGCATGTGGAGGCCATTTTAGTGCTAAAAAGACCGCTGCAAAGATTTTGCAGTGTGGATTTTATTGGCCTACCCTGTTCCAGGACTCTCATACGTACTGTATATCTTGTGAGCGTTGCCAAAAGCTAGGGAGTCTTTCTAGGAGAAATATGATGCCCCTCAACCTTATTCTGATTGTTAAGATTTTTGATGTGTGGGGCATTGATTTCATGGGGCCATTCCCAAACTCCTTTGGCTACTTATACATTCTAGTTGCTGTGGACTATCTGTCCAAGTGGGTGGAGGCCGTTGCGTGCAAGACCAATGACCACAGAGTTGTGGTCCAGTTCTTGAAAGACATTATTTTTGCTCGTTTTGGTATGCCTTGAGCAATCATAAGTGATGGAGGTAAGCACTTTTGCAACAAGATCTTTGAGCAGTTGATGAAGAAGTATTGTATCACGCACAAAGTTGCCACCCCATATCACCCACAGACGAGTGGTCAAGTGGAAATTTCAAATCGCGAGATTAAACAAATTTTGGAAAAGACTGTGAACCCTAATAGAAAGGATTGGTCTTTGCGATTGACGGATGCACTGTGGGCATATCGGACAGCCTTCAAGACGCCAATTGGCATGTCTCCCTATCGCATTGTATACGGAAAGGCATGTCACCTTCCGGTTGAATTAGAGCATCGTGCGTATTGGGCTGTCAAGCAACTAAATTTCAATCTTTCCAAGGCTGGCTCACAACGGAAGCTCCAACTTAATGAATTGGAGGAGCTGCGGAATGATGCATATGAGTGTGCCCGATCATAAAAAGCACAAATGAAGAAGAATCATGACCAAAACATTTTGAGACGAGCTTTTGAGCTGGCTCAGAAAGTTCTTCTTTATAATTCGCGCCTGCATCTTTTTCCAGGCAAGCTCAAATCCCGATGGTCAGGCCCATTCATTATTCGATCAGTTTTTCCTCATGGGGCCATCGAGATTGAGGATCCTAAGAATGGTAATATTTTCAAGGTAAATGGATAGAGGCTAAAACCATTCTTAGAGTTGAGGAGTCCGGACATTGAGACGATACTGTTAGAGGATCCTAGTTACTCAGATTGAGTGTAGTATTCTAGGGAGAGTCTGGCTGAAGACGTTAAACTTAGCGCTCATGGGAGGCACCCCACAGCTTATCTTTTCTTTTGTTTATTTATTATTTCGCATTTTTATGATTAATGTTTCTTTCCAGTATTTTTTGCTTTCCAGTTTTTATTTTTCAGGGACAAAGCGTACTTCAGTTCAAGTTTGGGGGTATGCTATGAGCCATACCAGTCCAGATAGTTCTCCATATCTCAGGTCAGCTCTTTCCATATTAGTCACATATTGGGGTCAATGTGTAATTTAAGTTTGGGGGTATGGGAGACACATCACACACTTTGTCCTAATTTGTTGTCTTTTCGTCATAGAGATAAATGCATGCTCATGTTATCGTAAAATTTTGGTTGATCTAAACATTTTCTATGATATGATGTCATTGGTGAGCTTAACATTTTGAACACATGATCTGGTGATAAATTTTAAAATTTAGTTACTTACCTTAGGCATTTGAGAATTCACATGTTTTATCTAAGCTAACACGAGCACATTAGCACAAATTATGTGAGGTATGACATGTGATTTTAATGTGTATTTTTCCTTATCTTAACTGAAACTGGATGACTTGTTGGATGAACTCTTGGGCATAGAAAAATATTAAAAAATAAAAAATATGATAAAAAAAATTATCAATAAACTTTTCGCTGAGTAACTGAACCTCTTGCCTCAGTAAGCAGTGAGTGTTCACGTCAAAAGGTGGAATTTTGCTTGGTAATATTAAGGTCGGTTTAATTTCGTAGCCTTTTTGACTCGAGTTAGTAAGTCCTTAGGGGTGTCTTTACACCTAATGCCCTAAAACCATCTGGTTTGGGAGTCATTGACTCAACACTCGCTACATGGGTCAATTAGAAAGCTTAAGGGAACTAAATATAGCCGTGCCTTATTAAAAAAAAGAAAAAAGAATAAAATAAAAACTATGCCTTTTCATTCATTTTTGATGGGAAATTCGGTGAATCTTGAGACATGGAGACCTTACACATTAGAGTTACTTGGAAGCTTCATTTTTATATGCTAATTCACCTTACACTGATTCAAGCTTGTGATGCCTTATCCTATTTCTGTTCATTGTGAAGATGGGTTTACCTTTTTAAGCTTGCTTATGAATGAATATCATGGTGATGTGTGCTCCTTAAATTTTTGGATACCATGAGTGATGACTTTATCTTTATGTTCTTTGTTTTTCATTGAGTTTTTTGTTTTGTTTTGCTAAGGGACTAGCAAAATATAAGTTTGGGGGTATTTGATAAGTCTTAAATATTGCATATTTTAGACCCTTAACTTACATTTGTTATGCTCTTAGTTAGTAGTATTTTACTTTATTTTACGTTTTTCTTGTGTTTTGTGTGTTTTTACAACTTTGTGGAGAAAATGAAGCATTTCAGGAGATTTGAAGCTTCTGGAGACATTGCGCTCGATCGCACGAGATATGCGATCGAGCGCACCTGCCTATGAACGAGTGCAAGGTCAACATCCCACATCGAAATAGTTGCTGTTCAGTGCGTCTGCGATCGATCGTAACAGACATGCGATCGAGCGCACATGCGATCGATCGCACCATTCTGCGATCGAACGCACTCGGGCCAGTATCCCACATCGAATCTGAAACCTGCAGTGCTCCGTGACTCCCCTTATATAAACACCATCTGGCCTCATCATTCAATGTACAATTCCTGTGCCACTTTGGTGTTCACTGGTGGACGTCCGTCAGCATTCTGGTGGATCCCGAAGGCATTGCTACCACGAGGGGAAGCGCCGCCCGTCAGCGAGTGGAATTTCTCCCATGTAAAGTTGTTTATTTATTTCTTTATATTCAGTTGTTTTAGTTTAAATGTTTAGCACTTTTTATTATAGTTTTATAGTTATGAGTGGCTAGACTCTTCAGCTAAGGTTGAAGATGAAGCCCCGCCGTTGTTTGGCGTAGTAGTTCAGATTTGCTTGTACAAATCTGACAATTTTTAGTATAAATGTTCTGTCAATTATTTGAGTTAATCTTATAATTGATTGAGTTTAAATTGTCTGTTGGATTTTCTTTGTGTTTCATCTCATGGATACATTGAATGCTTTTCGATTAAATTGGATTCCCTTTGTGATTTGTTAAGAGCGGATACATTGGGTGCTTTTGGTTTAGTTGGGATATTCTTTGTTTTTTGTCTTATAGTTGGATTCATTGAATGTTTTGAGCTATATTTTTAGAACATGTATGCTTAACTTTGGTGGGGTGGATTCGGAAACCTTAGTGCTTTTTATTATTAGTTTTAAAATCAATTTAATTTAGTTTTAATTTATTTTGCAAATTATCATTCAAAATTCGGAACTAGGTTAAGATAGAGTTAGTTTAGATTAAAAATTATATTTTCACAACGCAATTCCCTGTGAATTCGACCTCGCACTTGTACAACGCTATACTGCAAACGACTCGTGCGCTTGCGAGTAAATTAAAACTCACAACAGTGACAAAGGCAACAAAGTCACATTTGATACCTCTCATTGTCTAGTTATAGACATCAAAAGTAGCAAGATTAAATTTGTTGGCCATAGACATGAAAATGCCTATATAGTTGACTTGAAATCTTTCCATTCCGAAAATGAAAAATATTTTCCTGCCATTAGTGAAAATCCATGGCTATGGCATAGAAGACTTGGTCATGTGAACATGAACTTGCTTAAAATCATTTCAAGAAAAGATTTAGTCATTGGACTTCCCAAAATCAATTTTAAAAAAGATAAAGTATGTGATGCTTGTCAAATGGGAAAACAAATTAGGATTTCTTTTAAATCGAAGAATGTGGTCTCAACTACTAGACCTTTGGAACTCTTGCATATGGACTTATTTGGTCCAATTAGTACCATTAGTCTAGGTGGCCATCAATATGCTCTTGTTATTGTTGATGACTATTTAAGATATAGCTTTGTTATTTTTATTGCTTACAAGGATGAAGCTTTCAAAGGATTTGAAAACTTTTGCAAAAAGGTTCAAAATGAAAAAGGAATTTGCATTTCAAGCATTAGAAGTGATAATGGAAAAGAATTCGAAAACCAAAGTTTTTTAAAATTTTGTGATGAAAATGGAATTGATCACAACTTTTTAGCCCCTAGAACTCCTCAACAAAATGGAGTTGTTGAGAGGAAAAATAGAGTTCTAGAAGAATTTTCAAGAACAATGCTTTGTGAAAATAATTTACCAAAATACTTCTGGGCTGAAGCAGTAAACACCTCTTGTTATATCTTAAATAGAATTTTAATTAGGCCTATGCTTGACAAAACTCCATATGAATTATGGAAAGGTAGAAAGCCTAATATTTCTTATTTTCGTACTTTTGGTTGTAAATGCTTCATACTAAATAACAATAAAACTAACTTGGGTAAATTTGACTCTAAGATTGATGAAAGAATATTTTTAGATATTCAACCTCTAGTAAGGCTTATAGAGTTTTAAACGAGAGAACTCTAGTGGTAGAAGAATCCATACATATAACTCTTGATGAGTCTAACCCAATTAGAAATAGAGAAGTTTTTTTTAATGATGATGCAGATTTTATTCCAAGAACGAAAAGTCCTACTATCATTGTTGACCCAAAGCAGAGTCCACCTCAAACAAATGGAGAGATAGAAACTCTCAAAGTAGACCAACCATCTACAAGTCGACAAGAGGATAGTCTTCCCAAAGATTGAAGGTATGTAAATTATCACCCGATTGATCAAGTGATTGGTGATCCTTCACAAGGGGTAAGAACTTGTTCCTCTATTAGAAATATTTGCAATTATGTAGCTTATTTGTCTCAAATAGAACCTAAGACATTTATTGAAGCTGAAAAGGATAATGATTGGATAATTGCTATGCAAGAAGAAATAAATCAATTTGAAAGGAATAATGTATGGAATCTAGTTCCTAGACATAAGAATCATACAATAATTGGAACTAAATGGGTATTTAGAAATAAGATGGATGAAAATGGAATAGTAACTAGAAACAAGGCTAGACTAGTTGCTAAGGGATATAATCAAGAAGAAGGAATAGACTTTGATGAGACCTATGCTCCTGTAGCTTTAGAAGTTATTCGAATGTTATTAGCCTATGCTTGCTTTAATAAGTTTAAGTTATTTCAAATGGATGTAAAAAGTGCATTTTTAAATGGCTTTATAGAAGAAGAGGTTTATGTTAAGAAACCTCTTGGATTTGAGAATCCTAGTCTTCCAAATCTTGTCTACAGGCTTTCTAAAGCCCTATATGGGTTGAAACAAGCTCCAAGGGCATGATATGAAAGACTAAGTAAATTTTTGATTGGTAATGACTTTGTAAGAGGTAAGATAGACACAACCCTTTTTACAAAAACTCACAAAAATGACACTTTACTAGTTCAAATATATGTTGATGATATTATATTTGGTGCTACTAATGAATCTATGTGTCAAGAGTTTGCAAAATGCATGCAAAGTGAGTTTGAAATGAGCATGATGAGAGAATTTACCTACTTCCTTGGACTTCAAATGAAACAATTAGAATGAGGCATCTTCATTAATCAATCAAAGTACACTAAGGACCTACTGAAGAGGTTTAGGATGGAAAGCTCAAAGCCACTTGGAACTCCTAAGAGCACAACGAAAAAACTTGATCTTGATGAAGGAAGTAAATGCGTAGATACTAAATATTATAAAAGCATGATAGGAGCTTTGCTTTATTTGACTGCAAGTAGACCTGATATAATGTTCAGTGTATGTATGTGTGCTAGATTTCAGGCTAATCCTAAGGAATCACATGTAGTTGCAGTAAAAAGAATCCTTAGATATCTAAAAGGAACTCAAACCATAGGATTATGGTACTCTAGAGATTCATCTTTTGAGCTTGTAGGATATTCAGATGTTGATTTTGCTGGATCTAGGTTAGATAGAAAAAGCACAAGTGGAATATGCCAATTCTTAGGTGCAATGTTAACCTCTTGGTTTTCCAAGAAATAAAACTCAGTTGCACTATCAACAGCCGAGGTGGAATATGTAGTAACTGGAAGTTGTTGTGCTCAAGTGTTATGGATAAAACAACAACTAGAAGACTATGACATGATCTTTAAAAGTATCTCAATTCATTGTGATAATACTAGTGCTATCAACCTAACCAAAAACCTTATTCAGCACTCTAGAACTAAACACATAGAAATTAGACATCATTTCTTAAGAGACCATGCTTAAAAAGGTGATATAAGACTAGAATTCATACCATCAGAAGATCAAATAGCTGATATTCTTACAAAACCTCTAAGTGAAGCTAGCTTCTATAAAATTAGACTATTAATGGGATTGTTAGACTATGATAAACTGAATGTCTAATTGTTTCATCATTCATCATTCATCATTATGCATATTTGAAATCTAGTGAATGAGTATTAATCCTTGTTTAATATTTCTCTCACACAAGATGGCATAGATAAACAAATTTCGCGCTAAGACTCAAAACTGAAAAGTTTTTGAAAAAGTCCAGTCGACTAGTAAGTCTATCCCAGTTGACTGGAAAGTCACTGCCTAATTTCTCAGTCTACTGGTAAGTCAATACCAGTCGACTAGTTCAACTAGACCTTGTTTAGAGCCAAAATTTTGAAATTCAGTTATCACCCCAGTCGACTGGTAAGAACTACCCAGTCGATTGGCATCTCTCTGCCTATTCTTCCAGTCGATTGGTACCCTGACCCAGTCGACTGGTATCCAAAATGTTCATCTTTGCAAATTGACCCAGTTGACTGGTATCCATACCCTAGTCGACTGGTATTACGATTCTATAAATAGGCTCTTCATTTTTTTTTCTTCAGATTTTTACATCATTTTCAAAAATCCTAGCTTTCTCTCTCTAAAAAATCTCACCATTTTGATCCAAAAACCTTCAAAACACTACCTAAACACATTGATCTACTCATCCCAAACATCTACTTCAACTTTCTATTATTGAAATCTCCCATTTCCTCTTAAAACCACTTTTACCCAAAAACTCCATTTCTTCCAAAATGTCCAAAAGAATCCGAATAAAAACCACCGTTGGGGGACCCCATGCACCTACAAGGCCAAAGTCCACCAAATCCACGGCTCCGGAGTCACAGGGGAAGGGCATGGTAGGCTCATCAAGCAAGAACCTCATAACAGAGCTTGATAAGTCTTTGTTTTCCAGCCCTGCAGCGAAGGCCAGGTATAATTCAATCATTCACAACAAGAAAATCATGACGGGTAGAGTTTTCGACTTCGACTCTATTCATCATGGTAATTTCGACATTTTACCTACCTTCAAGGCAATACACTTGACCCCACTAGTCAAGGTACATGAGAAATACTACCCACAACTGATTCACCAGTTCTATGCGAACTTGGCGAAACCCAATCCTCTGGCTCTGAGATTTAGAACCAGTGTTATGGGTGTGGAGTTTGAGGTCAATACTGACCTCTTGATGAGCATTTTGAGGATCCCTATGGGAGGGATCCAATGGAGTTTAGATGGATAGCCAGATAATTTCGATGTTGATGAGGCGTGTCAGATAGTTAAGGGCAACCCTAACTATGTGTTCAGACCCACTACATTTCACACATATAGTGATATGCCCCTAGACTCGAAATTATTCAATCTCATCATGAGTTGGACCATCCACCCAAGACTAGGGAGTCGGGGGTATATATCAAAAATAGATACCGTATTGATTTGGTGCCTTAAAACTGGGCACCACTTCAATATATACCCCCTGCTGCTCACCAATATGATTAATGGCGAAGTGAGCGACTCTAGATGTCTTCCCTACGGAATACTCATCACCCTCATACTCCAGCACTTCCGAGTGCCTCTCCCCGCCTTCGAGGCTCAGGATATTGGGCCAAAGGACATCATCAATGTCTCCTCGCTGAAAAATATGAGATACACGGTCCGTGATGACCTCATTTACTCAAAGGCCAGGAAGCACATACGGATTAGGGAAGATGACAGCAGTGCTGATGATGACAAGGATGCTGCTGTTGCTGCTGATATGGATACGGATGCCCGAACACCTTCTCTGGGTGACTCGAATACTGGTCTGACTGGGCATGACGATTTACTTTAGGCTATCACGAGCCTCTAGCTGACCATGCAGTCTGGATTCTAGACGTTGAGCTCGTCCATTGAGCACCTCCGGAATGACTTCGAGCTGCATCGAGAGCGCACCAAAAGTTCCCTAGCTGAGATTCAGGATCTCATTTGTGACGACTCGGACTCTCTCGCTCATTAAGTCTCTTTTCTATCTTCCTTATGATGTACTTAGTATTTCACTTTCTCAGAGTCTTAGCACGGACATATTTTATTGTATTTATACTTATGTTTCGGCTCTACGAAGCCTAATTTATATAGACTGGTGTATCTGTTGATTATTTATGCTTAGACCTATTTCATACACTTGTTTTACATATGTGTAATATTGTTGCATGCTTTATATCTGCTTAAATTTGGATATATGCTTTGAAACTTTTTCTACTTGTATGGGAATTTTCGGGTCTTTTCGGGAAGGATTTTTAACTCCGAATGGAGCCAAATTTTTGCGTACAAGTTTGTTTATGCATACTCTAGATGACTATGGTAGCTAAGTAGCTTATTTTTTAGTTTCTAGCCCCATTTTCTGCTGTTGTCAAAACATGGGAGAAAAATTAGAAAATATGAAAATCTAATGTAAACTCAACATAATATGAAAATCTAATGTAAACTCAACATAATGCATAGATTTAGAGGGAGCATTGCTCCAAAGATATTGGAATATGTTTATATATGTTGTCTTGGCTAGCTGAGTTGAAAATAAACTATGTTTACTTGTTTACAAGTTGGTTTTACTCAAAAAAACAGAGGAAACTCTGCCCAATTTTTTTCAAAAACCTAACACTTAGTTTTTCTTAAACTGTTTTCTCTTATTAGTTTTGTCATCATCAAAAATAGGGAGATTGTTGACCCTCACCTGTATTTTAATGATGACAAAACACAACTCTAATTATACTAATGATGCTATCTAAGTATATTAAGCATAAGAGCATTCAACCAAGGATCAAGGTGCAAGAACTCAACCTGAATCAAACATCAAGTAAAGACAGAAGAACTAGAATAGGTCTATGGTATTAAATCAAGTTGTAAGTCTCACTTGTTCAGGTAATTAGCTTGTCCAATGACTCGTTTTGAAAAACTATTTTAACATAACCTTTTAAACAAATGTTTTTAAAGTTAAAATCTATTAAGCACATGAAAATTAGGTTGTTAAAGCAACCCAGTCGACTAGGTACTTATACCAGTCTTCTGGTATAAAGGTCAGTATGTTCCCAATCGACTTGATGCTTCATACCAGTCAACTGGTAAGTCATACCCAGTCGACTGGTAAGTCATACCCAGTCAATTGGTACCTTCAACAGCCTTAAAAATATGATTTTTAAAGATGACTTAGTCGACTAGTACTAAGACCCAGTCAATTGGTAATTCGAAAAATATAACCATATAGCGCCAGACCTGTACATTTGATGTACAAAAGTGTACCAAATTAATTCAGAACAGAAATATTTCATCAAGGCTATTTAAACCCACACTACTGAGCATTTCAATATAGAGCTTTACACATTCAAATAAGTTTTTACTTATTGATACTCAAAAAGCTTTGAAAAATTGAATGTTGAGCCATTCCTCAAGCTTTACCTAGAAAGAGATATATTATTCATTTGTATAAGCTTCCATTATTGTCTCTCTATTGTTTTCTTTACAGTATTTATTGTAAAGGGATTTGCTTCCGAAAGGAAGAGATTTTTTGCTTCCGAGAGAAAGGGGTTTGCTTCCAAGAGGAAGGGATTGTAAGGTTTGTGCAACACCCGTGAAGTTACATGACTAAGTTTCTTAGTGGAGTACTTCAAGGAGGTTCCTTGAAGAGAGTGGACATGGGGTCGGAACGATTCCGATATTGTTGAACCACTATAAATTGAGTTTGCATCCTCTAGTCCTTAATCTCTTTATTTACATCAAATATTACTTGTTATATGATTGCTGTGTTATTTGTTTTAATAAACTTGTGTTTTAATCCGCAAAAGTTTTTAAAACCCAATTCACCCCCACCTCTTGGGTTGAAACCTCAGTCTATATATATATATATATATCTTACTTTTATGCGATATGGTTGCTTAGCTTATAATATTCATGCTCACCTATATGCCTTAACTGTTGATATGAGTGTAAAAACTTCTAACTCTTACCGGGAACTCTTTCCAATTCTAAAACATGCCTAGTTTTTATCTACAAGTTTTTTTTTTTTTTACCTTATCTTCGTAGCTATAATGTTTATCTTGCTTATTCTTTAAGTTTACACCCCATTTTTCTATTGTTGTCAAAATAGGGGAGAAAATGAGAAAAAGAGAAAAATCAATGAAAACTTATAATAGAGCATAGATTTAGGGGGAGCATTGCTCCGAACACTTTGAGAAATATAACTTTGTCTTACTTTTCTTGGTTGGGTTGGTTATAAACTGTGTTTGAACTGCTTAACAAGTTGGTTTTATCCGAAAAACAGAGAAAACTCTACCCAATTTTTTTTCTTCTAGAAACCCAACACTTAGTTTTTAAAACTGTTTTCTCTCATTAGTTTTGTCATCATAAAAAAGAGGGAGATTGTTAACCCTTATTCGATTTTAATAATGACAAAACATTACTCTAATTGTACTAACAATTTTATCTAAGTGTTTAAGTGGTAAAAGCTTTCAGCAAAGAAACAAGATGCAAGAACTCAATTAGTTTCAGATGCTAAGACAAGACAGAAGATATAGAATAGGCATTAAGGTATTGAAAACAACTATAAATCTCTCATATTCAAATACTTAGCTTGACCTATGGCTCATGTTATAAAAGATTTTGACAAAACTATTAATTCAAATGTTTTTAAGTCAAAAACAAGTTTAATACATGAAAAACTGGGTTGAAAGGCAACCCAGTCGACTGGCTCAATATACCAGTCGACTGTGGTATGGGACAGAAGGTCCCCAGTCGATTGGTGTAAAACACCCAATCTGCTGGCAACTAGGACAGTGAGTTCCTAGTTAACTGGTGCTAGGACCCAATCGACTGGTATTCTCCCACAGCCTAAAAAGTGAGATTTCTCACTTAACCCAGTTGACTAATGCAAAGACCCAGTCAACTGGTAATTCGAAAATATGACCGTTTGAGACGCGAGGCTTGAGCATTTAATGCACCAAACCAACCAAGTCAGTGTCTAATGGCCATATTGATTGAAGACTATATAAACTCACTTCATTGAGCATTTTAAAAAATAAAAGAACACATTCAATTCACAAGTTTGCTCATTAATTCTCAAAAACTTTGAAAAATTTATTGTTAAGCCATTCTTCAAGCTTATTCTTGAAAGAGAGATATTGTTTATTTGTAAAAGCACTTATTACTATCTCTCTACCATTTACTTTACAACAAATCTTATTTATTGTAAAGGGGGAAAGAGTTGTAATAACTCTTAGAGTGTTTAGGATTAAACACTTCTTTGTAAGCTTCTGTGAGGAAGGGATTAGCTTTCGTGAGGAAGGGATTAGCTTTCGTGAGGAAAGGATTAGTTGTAAGGTTTATACAACACCCGTGAAGTTGTACGACTAAAAGTTTTAGTGGATTACTTTAAGGAGGTTCCTTGAAGAGAGCAGAGGTAGAGTCGGAAGGAATATGATATTGCCGAACCACTATAAACTAAGTTTACACTTTCTCTTCCTTAAACTCTTTTACTTAAAGCACATTACCTGTTTGTATGCTTTGTGCATTTAACTGTTTTTATAAACTTGCAAGTAATTAGTAAAAGCTTTTTAAAGACCCAATTCACCCCCTCTTGTGTTTGAACCTCGGTTTACACTTTGAATTTAGTCTGAAACACACACATTCATCACTAAATCAAGAAGCAAGGTAAACACAAGGATACTTATGTCGTATTCACACCATGAAGGAAATCGATATGAAAACGCAACAAATTTTTTTTTCTTAAATTCCTTTTAATCCAAATTAACTTATGATTTACATTGAATACAAACATACAAGAAATAGAATTGTTATCTTTGATTCGTTGTGTTCTTGATCTCCTTCCAGAGCGTCATTGAATTCCTTACGTTCTTTAATCGACAACAATCACAAACTATGTGATCTCTAATGATAGTCCACAAAAAGCAAATCTTGAATAAGAAAATCCCACCAATAATTTCGTTCCTTTTAAGAGAGGAGACCAAAAAACAGGAATATCAATGTGTACAAATTTTTGTGCTAGTTAAATTTTGCACACACATAAATTATTTATATGCTAGGGTTAGTTACAATAAACTATTAATTACAAATTAAACCCTCACAATATTTCCTAATTACATATTTTTCCTTTTATATGTGACCCCTTAAGTTCAAACTAACATGGTTGTAGTTCATAGCTTTTATGTAATTGCAATTAAACCCTCTTAATTAATTAGAATCTCTTCTAATTTATTTTGAATCAAAAACCTCTTTTTGATGATCTCTTTTATGAGAAATAATTAATTATCCATAAATTAATTCATAAAGCTTCTACAATCATGAGTCTGATAGCATTCCATGACTAGCTAGACAGTGTGAATTTGGTTGTGAAACCTTAAACTTTTTCATTATCAGTTACCGTGCAATTCAATCTTTCTATCATGCAATGTCCCAATTAAGCTAATTAGGGTATGAAATTACCTTCAAACCTTTAGTATTAATTATATGTGTCTAGATCTCAAGACTATATTTCTAATGGTGAAAGTAGAAACCCCTTTTTAATTCTCACCTTGCCTTGGCCAAGGAACTTCCAAAATTATATCTTAGTAGATCACATAGGATATGCTCTCATTTTACTTAAGAGTGATAGATTCCTTATTATACACTCACATACATTCACATGAAACCATTTATACTTAATTACAACTAATAGATGATCCATGAATAGAATCATATTAAATAGCATCAAAGTATAATAAACCGTATACAAGGTAACTATGGTGCCTCAAGTCTAAGTATCACATGCACAACTGTAACGTAAGAACTATCTATTGATAGACAAGTAAACTCATTCTCCAATGAGCACCCACATACTTGTTTTACTGTCTCCTACAAAAGTGACGTTGAGATCAATCACCCTCACAATTGAGTAAACATAGTAGTACTAGTCTAACCGAATTACTAACGTCCAATTAGTATCCTACGACCAGGAACATTTAAAACTAAAGCTTTCGAGAAGATTAGGTCTCATAATTATGATCTCATCATAATTATATCTCCATTTCTCTTACTCAATGGACTTAATCATGATAATGTAATTTAAATTATGATCTCATCATAATTATATCTCCATTGCTCTTACTCTATGGACTTAATCATGATAATGTAATTTAACAAATATTCATGATAAATAAAACTTGTCATTAATAATGATAAAAATTTGGTAAGATTTCTTTACAAATAATACGCTAAGACATTTAATATCATTGGCTTGTAGGACATACTACTAATACATCCAACCAACACATTTTTAATCCAACTCATCATTCGCATTTTAGCATATCTCTAAATGTATCACTATTCATTTTTATACCTTCCCAATTATCCATTAACTTACAAGCCTTTTTATATAGGTTCCTATAATTACCAATTATTTCAAATCTTTGAGTCTTATCTCATTCTCAACTACTTGTAGTAACATAAACTCACATGGCTACGTGACCAAATAAGTTAGCATTGAGCTATCCCTTTTTCCCTTCGTGTTTTCCTCGCTAGCACCTAGATACATATATAACACTTAGTTCCACCACAATCAACCATGCATGCACACACTATGCAATATTATATGATGCCCAAATGCTTATGATGGCATGCGAACACACCATGCACTATCACACGACACTGCACGCACTCGCGCACACGCCATACACTACTATACGACACTGCATGCATATTGAACGCACCCGCCTTAATTTCTTTTTGCTATTTCAAAAACTCAAGCTTATGCTTAAATGTAAAGGATCTATTTTACTAAAATATTTTCATAAATTAAATCAAGAAAAATTAGAGTTTCAAGTTTTAAAATTAAACAAAAATGAATTTACTCAAAAACCTCCACTAAAATTTTCTTGTGCTAATTAAGAGGGATTTCAGCAAAAACTTTAGCTTTCCTTAATAAATTTTCAAATTCGTGAAATTTATCCAATCCAAACTAAATCCATATTTTTCTAACCTTCCATATCTTACATTACCCATAGAAATAATAAATAAATTTTTTATAAATGCTCACGTGTTCATAGAAATGAACTGACACGATTAAAATACGCCCAAATAAAAATCGATTTCTACATAAACCTATATAGAAAATAAAAAATTATATTAACAAATCTTTTTTCTCAATTGATTCTTCTAGAAACCATGTGCCAATCAATTAAAACTTTTAAAATATTTTTAAAAAATAAATTGATTGACTATACATTAAAGCCGAAATAATAATAGATTATTAAGAGATAAATAAGAGTAAATACAATCTTCTAACTATTTAATTTTGCGTTTATTAAAGAAATTTAATTTATATTGAGTACATATTATAATTAATTCATATTTATTATGTTATATTGTATTGATGATGATAAGAAATAAATATCATTTACATGTGATGTAATCACAATGTATATATATATATACTGTTTAATTAGCTAAGTATGAAGGCTTTTTATTATTTCACATGGTTTAATATTTTCTCCAATTTATAGGTACGAGTGTTAATGCCAATCCATGTTAACGCACAAGAAAAAAGAATTATGTCTTCTCGAGTATGTTTAATACTTATCATAGCCTTTCTTGGAAAAATTAATCGAATCATGCAGTTTAATTTTTGAAAAAAAAAGAGTTCAAAATCTTTTTATTAGAAAACAGAGTCCTTCTTGAAAAAGAAATTATATCACCGGAATTAAGGTATTTCAATTTACTCACAATCAACTACTGTTTAAAAAATGGGTAGAGATTAATAATACATGAAACATTAGCTAAAACAATTATTTATATTTTAGATGACAAATTTAAGAGAAAAGTGAAAGAAATAGAGAGAAGAAACATGCTAATTTATAAATTTTGGGCTTCTCCTAGAGAAAGAAAGAGATGGAAGATATAAGTGGAATGAAAAATCAAATTAAAAATTTTAAGAATGTTGGTGGTGGAAACTTCATGGAACAATTTATCATTCGCATTAAGGTAAAGAGGATTACTACTCTCAAAATGGTAATGGAATTGCAACCAACTAACCACGATAAAATCAAGTTCAAAAGGTAAATATAAAGAGAATTTATTTTTTATAAAGAAAAATACCTTCATAGAGCAAGCATCTGCAATTTCGATAGTTCCTCTAAAAATCAAGCATCGTTCTTCCGATCTCCACTGTTTCTTTAAAAAAATTTGTATGCAAAGTCTATCTTTCTCTACAATTTCTTGCCACAAAACAAGCTCAAATAAATAAATAAAAAATCAAAGAAAGTTGTAGAAACCAATGAACATGAAAAGTAGATTGACTATGAAGCAAACCTAATTATCTCAAATTAGGGTTTTATGCAAGCGGGAAATTGAAACCTTTTAACCCTACGATAAGAAGAAATCAAACATTATGCATATATCTTCGAGAAATCTGACATGCTGCATAGATATATTCCTCACAAAAGAAATTGTTGAATCAATCAAATATGACAATTATAATGAAAAGGAAAAGTAAAAGGAGAATTATAAAATAACATAGCAAAACCATACAATAATTGCAATAGAAGGAAAAAATAGAAATTTATCTCTGATTGCACAACCACTTGCGATTTAGCAAAAATAACTGAGATCAGTGATGAATTTTCTAAGACTAAGAAAATCAATAAAAGAAAATTACATAAGAACACATACATGGACTAGATATTGAAAATTAGGAATATACCAAAATTGGTTTCAATGGAGAGGTTGGTGAGAATAGAATGGTTAGTTGATGAGGAATAGAAGTCATATTCACTAAATAGAGCTAAAAAAAAGGAGCAAATGAGAGAGAGAGAGAGTGTGAAGACGTGAAACTGCAGAGAGAAAGATGTAGATGAAAGGACTAAGAAGACCATCAACTAGACTAAAACACAACATTAGTATAAGCTAAGACGAAAATATATACTAGTCATGTAACTTGTGCAATGCACGAGTAATTATAAAGAATGTATAAAATAGTATTATTATTGTAAAAAAATTATGATTCAAATAAGTATGTAGTTCTTATACTTGTGTAATTAAGAAATTTACAATAATAGAAGAAAAAATGTGTAAAATACATCTATAGTAAATACATAAATGATTTAAAACTTATGTTGTAGTGTAAAGATTTAATCTATTACATGGATAAACAATAAATTTGTGACAAGGGCTTATATATATAGAATACAATATCAATAATTCAATTTGCTAAAATTTTAAAAATCAATACTTATTTTTATTGATAATTTTTTATTAATTAACATAACATGTGAATACCAATAAAATAAAATAAAATTTGCACGAAAAATGTAAAATAATTAAAGAAAAACTAAAGAAATAATTTAAAAATAACCAAATAAATAACTATTTGCTATAGACATTTTTGTCTTCTCAACATAACATATGGGTATAAAATATTAATGCATAAGTTAAAAATTTTATTATTTAATCTTATAAATAATTAAATAATCAATTAAGAAACATGTAGAGAAAACCAAAATATTGAGTTATTGGTAATCAATATATTCGATAATATATATATGGTAGAAACTGTTATTATCTTCTTTTAGATTTTTAGAATACAATCCCATAAATTCAATTTATTAAAAATAATGGTATAGGTTTGATTTAGTGTATTATAAGTATCACAATGTTGAATTTTAATATATTAATGAAGTTAAAAGAATCTATTTTTAACGCATTCTTCTAAATTATATTGGTTCACTAAATAAATTTATTGTATTATTTAATTCAAGTATTTAATATATTATATTTTTATTTTGGTCTTTGTAGAGTTTACAAATTAAAATTTATAGAGGCCGAAAATCAAAATTTCTATAATTAAATCATTTATGAGAAAAAAACTTTGCAACTGAAAAACATTTAAAAAATATTATTTCTTATGTAATTTGATTTATTTTTGAACCAGGATTATATAATTAAAATATGAAGGTACTCTAATCAATGAAATATAATTTTTTTTAAAGAAGAAGGACATAATATTGTACTAGAGGCTTTCAATCAAATAGGAGTGAAAAAGTAAAAAATAAATTATTTTAATATGAATGATATGAATACTCACATCCCATGTAAAAGAGTGACGTACAATATTATTTTATAATTATCTGATATATTTAATGAGGTTTCAATCAATATAAAATTTATTTTATACCTTTATAAAGTTTTTAGATTGAGTTTTATATAGCTTGCATAACTACTACAAATATCAAAATTATGTTATATTGAAAAATAAAAAATCCATTTAGAAAAAGGTGTCATATAAATTCAATTTTTTTATAATATAATCTTATAATTTTATTTTCTCGAATATCTAATTTAAGTTAGTTTACAATTTAACTATTAAGTGGCATAGATTTTTTATAATTTAAATATTATGCTTTTATAGAGTTGGTCAATGGTGAAACCCATTATGGTAAAATCTTGTTTAATAAATTTATTTTTTAATAGCTGATTTAAATTAGTTTGCTACTTAACTTGAGTGTATTCTTTATTTTAAGGGTTGAATAAACTTTACTTTATTATTTTAGACCTTTATAGGGTTTCTAAATTGGGCTTTATATAGCTTGCATAATTAAAAATGCCAAAATCATTTTGTGATGAAAAAAATGTTTAGAAAATAAGTGTCATGTAAATTCAATTTTTTTTTTCATGATTTAATCTTATAATGTTATTGAATATATAATTTAAGTTAGTTTACCGTTTAACTATTAGGTTTATTAGATTGTTTTATATTGAATTCTTATTAAAGTTTTTATATTTAGTTTTAATTTCTTAGGTTTTATAGAGTTTATATATTAAATTTTATATCTCAATTAATTATAAAGTCAATACTATAATTATTGAGCTTTATAATTAGTTTAGTTTTAAAGAGTTTATGGATTGAGTTTTTTTCTCAATTAATTATAAAATCAAAATTATATAATTTTATTGTTGGAGTTGAAAAACTAGGCACATACCATCATTTGATTTCTCAATAAAATCTTTTTCAAATAATTATATTTAAATATAGATATTAGATTTGTTTACACCCAATTTGGACCGAAAGTGTTTGGGGTCCAAATTTAAACTCAATTGGGCGTACAACACAGGCCGAACAATAAAAAGAAATTAAATTGGCCTTGGAGTAGTTAATGGATCTCACAGACACAACAAATTTTTTCATCGAAGTCAAATTAATTATGGTCATTTAAATGCATCAACCTTTTAGATTTAATGAGTGGGCTGGATGCATGCTAACTAAATGGCGCGGCCGTCCACAGTGGGCCCCAAAAATCAATCATGTAAACGCTGATTGGACGCCACATAGGTTAGAATTTAATTTATTTTAAATTCAGAGTAACAAGTTTATCTTTTAACTACCTGATGTGATAAGGAGATATAAGGCTTTTAGCGGCTGAGGTTTGGATGATTTAACATTTTGATCACCGATATTCAAAAATTGTAAGACAATTATTAACATTTAAAATTTTAACAAAACTACCACTCCCGTCAACTACTCCGTCCAAAAGGACGAAAACAGCTTCTTCAACGGCATGGTGGCAATTGAGGTGTCTCTAGATCCCACATGAAGTGTAGGAGGGAAAGTTCCCTCCATTTTCCCCTACCTTCTCCCTCCCTTCTCTCTTCCTTCACTTCTCCGTACTCTAACTGGCATCATAAAAACATAGTTATCCTTCTCATCTTCTTCACCCATCATCTTCTCTTGGGCAACAACCATATCAGACTCATATATGTCCTCAAACACAAGCATATGTCATTATGGTGCAGCTGTCGTCATGAGAACATCCTGGACGGAGAATAATCTAGGGAGGAGATTTCTCGATTGTAGATTTTATGGGGTAAGAAAATTTTATTTTTTGTCGTCATCTATGCTCTTCTTTTTCCGTGTTTTACACTGACTACCATTTCTATTGTTTGTTTTGTTGCATTAGCATGGTGGTTGCCACTTTTTTGCTTGGTATGATGATCTCTCAGATGATCGGTCTAGTCAGCTTGTGCTTGGGTTGATTCGAAAGATTCGTAAAATGGAGAGGGACAGCGTTAGAGATTGGTCAGGGGAGATGCTTTTTAGGACTTGTTGCTACATTTGTGGGATTTGCACAGGCTTTTTTTTTTTTTTTTTTTTTTTTTTTGATTTTGGCATATTATTTACAAAAATAAGTGACTGTAACTGTACCATAGTGATGGTTGTTGGACATATTCATCTATGTGTTTTTAGGACTTGTTGCTACATTTGTTGTTTTACGGGTTTTTGGTTGGTTTGTTGTATTTGTAAGGATTATGGTACAGTTATAGATTCATCTCTGTCTTGATGGACTTGCTGCTAATATGCAACCTTTAAGAAATATAAAAGTAGTATATACTATTCTATTTACTTTCTGTTTAATTTTCCTTTGTTTTAATTTCATGTTGGTTTATTTAGCCAAGTATAGACATATGGATTAGCAGTCAGTACTCTTAACTTTTACTTTCATCCCTTGGAACTCCTTGTTTTGCCAAGTCCACAAAAACTAAAGTTGCATCTTTTAGCATACTAGTCTTACTCAAAATGAATATCAAATAACAAGAAAATGAAGTAGCTAGCAGATACTACATCAGTTACATTTCATATACATAAAGGCCCAGGAAAGCTATTATCAAAATAATTACATTTTTTACATTTCATCTATCTTGGCATTGAAAATCCATCAAAAGTTGTTAGCAAAACTAGTACTGTAAATACCCATAAAACACCTCATACCAAGTCATACCCCATAAAACACCACATGGCCATAAGACAACATCATACCCACGGATGCTCAAAATCACAGCAACACAACATCACATGTTTACATAGCAATTAAAACAAAGAAACATAAGAGTACAAAACATGGAAATATAAAAGTAGTCATCTTCTCTTCAATTGTCTTGGCTATATTGGGTTGAAGGTGGTTGAGATATTGTCATGTCGATAGTCTCTGCAGAAGATGCTGATGGATGGTAATATTGAGTCAAGCCTTGCACATAAAATACATTAAAGGTTATATCACATTTAAGTTAAAAAAAATTGATACTAAATAAGAAGTCTTACATCAGGCATCCATCTTAGAGTCATAGGAGTTGAGATTTGTCCTACATTTGAAGGTCCATGAGATCTCTTAACTTGACATTGTATGATACTTAAATCAGCAAGACATTTCATAACAGTTTAAATTCAAATAAGTTGGAGAAGGTACTTGAAGTTTTTCTCTAGCTACCTTTCCATTAGTATTTTGCTTTACACTACTACTTTCCACAAGAGGAGGTGCTGGTGTGTTTGCCATTGGTGTCCATTAAACCCAAAAGAAGTTCAGACACTTCAAAAAAAAAAAAGAGAGAATAATAAGCACATTTAGCAAGAGCCTTATCATTTATCAATCAATCACCACTTACATGTTCCTTTGCCTCTACATTACATCCAACCTGACCTCTATCTGTTTCCCTTCCTCTTCTTATGCCCTTGCCTCTGCCCCTCCTTGCATTGTTCTTCCTCTATTACATGTAAATAGTTACAAACAGTTATTATACAATGCAACTAACCAAAAAAAAAAAAAAAAACACGTGTGATAATAAAAAAAAAAAAACACTTACAGATTGCCTTGCACTACTTCCCACGAGAGGAGGTGGTGGTTCTAGGTTAGGGTCATCACCCATGTTGGACCTCCTTGGGGATGTATTATCCAACTAGTGTTCATTAAACCCAAAACAAGATTAAACGCTTCAAAAAAAAAAGAAAAAAAGAAGAAGAAGAGAATAATAAGCACGCTTAGCAAGAGCTTATTGATTTATCAATCAATCACCACTTACATGTTCCTCAGCCTCTACATTACCTCCAACCTAATATTTTTCTGTTTCCCTTCCTCTTTCCCTGTCCTTGCCTCTACCCCTCTGCCCCTCTTTCCATTTCCCCCCTTTATTACATGCAAACAATTACAAATAGTTACTCTACAATGCAACTAACTAAAACAAATACACATGTGACAAGAAATATAAAAGAAAAACACTTACAGATTGCCCTGTACTACTTCCCACAAGAGAAGGTGGTGGTTCTAAGTTGAGGTCATCACCCATCTTGCACCTCCTTCTATTATGTCTTGCCACACCACAGTTCCCACAGGATACCACAAAGGTCTTCTGAATTTTGGTTGCAGTTAGATCTTCATCACCATCTCTTCTTCTAGCCTTTTGAGGCCTTCCAACAGTCTTTCTTTCAACCAAAGATGGGTGAATGTCAGCAATGTTGGTCTTGGACCATAACTTAGGTCCATTAATTGGATTGGTGATAGTGGAGTATATTTTCAGGTAAGTCTTCTTATTGTAGTAGTCATCAATATAATTCTCTGGTTCCTCTCTATTGTCCCAAATTGCAGCAATTGTTTGTGCATATAGGATTTTAGTGAGATCCCATCTCCTACATGTGCAAATCATTTCCCCTATGTCAATAACATATCCTTCATTACTTTAGGGGGTTGGAATCCCTATCTTTAGTCCACCTGATTTTGAGGGCCAAAATATTTTATACATGTCCTTGTTCTTCTCTAGCTTCTTTTGAATCTTGGGACACAACTGCCCTTGATATCTCATCATATTGTTCCTTTTGTTCATAATCATATTTATTAGCCTACATCTAATTGATTTAACCATTGAGAGTATAGGTTTCTCTCTAGCATCCAATATCACTTTATTGAATGCTTCATAATGGTTTGAGAAGCATGTCACTCTTACAATATTCTCTAAAATGTGACTTTGACCAATGATATGGTGACTTATCATGTAGCTGCTGATATGTCTCCTCAGAAAGCTCCCTTAACTCCTTCATCTTATCTTCAAAGTCTTCTACATAGGTAGCTCTTGCACATCTCCATAATGCAGCTTTGAAGGCCTTCCTTGGGTGAAGCTTCTTAAAGTTAGAGTAGAGATGCCTAACACAAAATTTTTGCTCAGTCAGTGGAAACAAATCCCTGTAAAAGATTAATACAAATATAATATTAAATTCGATTTGCATAATGAAATAATAAAGTAACAATGAATTCAGATTACCTTTTGTTTATCATACATGAATGTCCATTTTGAGCAGTTTTGCATGTTGAGGTCTTCAGACAGTAACTTGAGGAACCAGCTCCAAGAGTCTTTGAACTCAATCTCAACCACAGCAAACACTATAGGGTACATGCTGCCCTTAGTATCCACTCCAACTGCAGTTAGTAGCTAACCTTCATATCTTCCTTTTAAAAAACAACCATCCACTCCAATCAATGGTCTACATCTAGCTAGAAACCCTTTCTTGCAACCATCCAAACAAATATACACCCTCTTAAATAACAACCCATCCAACTTGATAATTATAGTAGTCCCTGGATTTGTTCTTCTCAACTCTACTGTATAAGAATGCAGTCTCTTGTACTGTTGCTTATCATCTATACTAATCTTCTCCAGTGCTTTGTCTCTTGCTCTCTACAACTTTGGATAAAGAATCTCTATATTATGATCCCTCAGAACAGCAGCAACATATGCACACATAGGACACTTGTGATCAGCCCTGAATGACTCCACATAAAGATCACATAATCTCTTTGAAGACAACCTCTTATTCTTCCTTGACCTAGCACATATGTGCCCCTTCACAAGTGTCTTCACTGTGAATGTAGGAGAATTAGGTGTCTTGTTAACCTATATCTTCCAAGGATAATGTACCTTGTATTTGTAATACACTCTGCTCTTGTCAGACTTTATGTATCTAATACCAAATCCTCTTTTTATTGTATATGCATCAATTGCAGCCTTGATTTGAAAAGTATCCCTAACTTCATTCCCAACTCAAACTTTGAATAAAAAAAGTCCACATCCTTCCACTCCCTATGATGTCTTCTCAAATCCTCATTAGAACCACTGCCTATGCTGTATAGATCATCCGTGTCTCCATCATATTCACTACTTACAATTACAGGATCATCTTCTTCATTTGCATAAAACCTGAATGTTGAATCATCCCTTGCCTGCCCACTTCTGCTCATGATATCCCTTTTTAGTCCTAGATCAACATTACTTTCAAAATCTAAATCATCACTATTACTCAAGCCATAGTCAGACTCATTGAAATCTAAATCCTCACTGTCAACATCCTCTTCATCTCAAAATACATCAGCCCCTTCAAATGCATCCCTAAATGATTCATTTATCAGTTTGTCTTCCATTATAGATTCATCCCAACCATTTTGGGGCATACTAGATTGATCCCTAACAAGTTGCTCCCCAACAATTTTCTCCCTAACTGGTTGCTCCCTAACAGTTTCCTCACCAATAGTTTGCTCGCTAATATTTTACTCCACAACTGGTACCTTTCCAATAGTTTCCTCCCCTACAATTTCCTCCCCAACAGTTTGATCCCTTACGATTTCTTCCCCTACAATTTCCTCCTCAACAGTTTCCTCTCTACTACATTGATCCATCTGATAAGTGCTTAAATATTCATATTTAAGCCCCTTAATTTACATTTGTTAAGCTCTTAGTTTGCGTTATTTTATTATATTTTTTTTCCTTTATGTGTTCTCTGTGTTTTTACAGGTTCTTGGAGAAAAGGAAGCATTTTGGAACTTAGAGAGCAATTCTAGAAAAGTTGGAGTCTGCCTAGTGCGATCGAGCGCAGGGGACCTACGATCAAGTGCAACAGCGCTAAAGCGCACCAGTCTATGATCGAGCGCACACGCGCATCAGAAAATTAAAACGACAGTTCCTATTTTGGAAATAAATGTAGGGTTTTGTTTTACGAGTTTTAGGGTTTCCAGATGTTCCTAAACCTTATAAATTGGCCTGTAAACACAAAAATAAGGGAGGGAGGCCATACGGGATTTCAGAGAAGAATTGATGATTCTTCAAAGAAGCGCTCTCGGGTTTCTTCTTTCCTTTTTATTTTATGAAGATGTTTAACATCAAACTTATGTGTAACTAAACTTTTAGTAGGGCTTGATTGAAGCCCTAATTATGTTTACTAAATAATTCAGTATTAGTGCCTTTGCGATATTTATGTTGTGATTCTTAACTTGATTAATGCCCATTTTTATTTAAATTCCTCATATGTGTTTGCCTGATCAACATATGCATGTGGTATGGATTAGTTAGTTGAATCAATTTGGATGACCGAGTCCTGGGTTTAACAATAGTAACAAAAGAAATCCACGCCGGATTCTTGGGTTAATCAACATGGAAAACCGAGAGCATACACCATGCCCTAGGTCTCGTGTGGTTGTCGATTTCCACAGATCTTATGCTCTCTTAAGGAACAACTCAGTATACATCATGTTGAATCCTTTAAGAGAGAAAAGAGTTAGAGTATATACCATGCCTAACTCGATGCTTAGGGAAATCAATAACTTAAGGAGCAGACCATGTCCTTAGGTTGACAAATATTAGGTATTCATGACATATTTAAAGCATTGGCATATCGTTTTATTGTGGTAGCATGATTGGTGGTGGATATCAAGTCCCTACACCTTTATAATTATCGATCCAAACTCAATATTTATTTCTATCATTTTATATTGTGAAACTGATTCTAAAATGAAATTCACCAATCCCTGTGGAGATGATCTTACATTTGCACACTATGCTACTGTTGACCTTGTGCACTTGCAAGTAAAACTGATCAACTATTTGCTTATTAATTTAGGTAGATTTTTGTACAATACCATCACATTATTCTTCCTTACAGATTACTTTCCAAGTAACTCATTAGTCACATTATCACCCACAACATATTCAATCATTAATTGTGCATTCCTAAAAGGTTATGAATTAGATAAGACATTATCACCTTCAGATATCTCCTCAATAACAACACTCTTGTTTGGTAAATGATCAATTCCACCTTAAGGTATTACATAGTAATCTTCCTCTTTAGAGAACTCAGCTATCTCATCATAAATTTCCTCTCCATCTAACCCATGTTGCTCCATTACTTGCTAAGGAGTTAGGTGCCCTAGGAACACCTCAATTACCATACTATTTGGCACACTAGTAGACATTACATAGACATCCACATTAGTTCTCATTGGCAGCAACCCACCTTTATCACTAAGGTCCTTTTTTCGATATCTCCAATAATAATTATTGAAACCATCCTTCCTAATTTCCTTAACCATTTCATTTATATCTAAAAGACACAATCTATCACCATCACACTAATTAAAATAGTCTATTTCACCACTTAGATATACCTTATCAGACGTCAACCTCCCCCCATGGTGAAACTCCATTGTAAATAACCCTTCTTTTTTACTCCCCACATAACAGATTATCACTGAATCAAAAGCACATATTCATAATCAATGCAATTTTATAATGGAACAAGGAAAGTATACATGTAATCCATTCCCAGAGGCCCATAATAGAAAAATGCTGCATCAATGCCCTTTTATAATGCATATGTGTCATTTTAAAGTGCAACACACTAAACATTATCCATACATAAGTGTGTAAAGCTATGGAAATATTAAAATATGATTCAAAAATATTAACAAATGGGTTTTCATATTAAAAATTCTACAAAATCTATTCTAACTCACAACACGAAATAAGAACAAAATATGAAAGTGTATAAAGCTACAAAAATAGTAAAATATGTTTCATTTTCATCTTACCAATGCTCGCAAACTGTGCTAACACACAACACTAAGCCCAAACAGAAAGTGCACGATAATACATAATCTACATAAGGTAATAAAGCCCTCTTAGAGGAAATAAATCAACATATAAATAAGAATGTCCAACAAAATAACATAAGACTTAATAAAATCAAGTGAAAAACTCATACTTCATAGCTTGCATCAGAAATTTGTAAACACGAAAGTGAAACGAAAATGCACGGTAGCTATCCACTTATTATAAATAGGGGTGCCATCATCAGGTCCCCTTCTTATCTTATACAACCTCTGCATCGTAATTGTACGGTGCCTTTCCTTACACTGCAGTTTCTTGGACTCCGACTCAAATTACACCCAAAATCCCTCAAGTCGAGCGACATAAACTATGTTTGAAGACCAATTTCCAGAAGATTTCACAAGATTGCACGAATGTGTGAGATTAGTAATAATAAAACCCAAAAAACTAACGCGATTTTCACTGTAACCTAGGGTTTTTTCGTTCCTCTACAATCGGTCACGACTAATGGAAAAATCAGTTATTTGTCTTTAACTTTCCCTTCACACGTGCGATCACTCACGTGATGAATATACCGACTATGTGCTTATTAGGCTCTAAATCTGCTTTTAATAATTTAGAACACAATTTCGTTTCCTTTTGGACGAAGTAGTTGACGGGGGTGGCAGTTTTGTTAAAATTTAAAAATGTTAATGGCTGTCTTGCACATTTTTGAATGTTAGTGGCCAAAATGTTAAAACACCCAAACCTCAATGGCAAAAATAGGTATTTAGCTGTAGATATAAACAAAGATAACTACTTTGTAATACTTAGGAATTGTGGTTTACTTGGATGCTCATGTGGCAAAATATCATTGATAAGCTACAAAAGTAGGAGAAATAAAAGAAAAATGGTTGCTTTGCCATTATATTGGATATGCATAGCCATTTTTTTGGTAACATGAAATTCACAGAACAAAAAAACTTAAAAAAGGAACCACCCTAAGCATCAGTTACCACAAGGCTAAGCAACACTATAAGCATCAGCTTGTAGCTGAGAAATAAGAATAGGAGAAGGGGCACAAAGCACAACCTAAGCAGAACCACTTTCCACTGCTTTTTTGGCAAGAAAATTCACATACTGATTTTCCTCTATGAAGATGAACTTATATGCACTCCCAATTTCAGGCAAAGAGATGGAGCGCAACATATTGATGAAAATTCTTCTTCTACTTGATTCTAGGAAATCATGCCATGATCTCAAGATGTCTAACTTAGAATGGAAACTTTTTGGATTTGTTTGATTGAATAATTTTAGAATCTGCACTAATCATGGCTGCAACGTTAGCTATAAATAAGTCGATTTTCTCTTGATTCTTTCCATACCACTAATCGTAAACACCTATATGTATGGTATCTTTCACAGTAATAAAATGTATCAAACAAATATTCTCCTAATCTTTATGGCATTAGAGCCATCTTGGTCAAAAGTTTGTTTTACCTCTTGTTCTTCCATGACTGAGGAAATTTCAGCAACTACCGACCTTGTTGTAGCCTCCAACACCTTTTCTTCATGCCAAAACAATACACTAGTCTCTATCAATGCATCAGTCTAATTACTATTAAAACTGACCAATACCAATTGCCTATGCATCATGGTGTGATCAATTCCATTCACTCCTCCTTCGCTATGTTCTCATGGGATTTATTGATGGAACCAATCCATGTCCCAAAAGCCATTATTTTCGGTAATGAAAAAAAAAACTGCCTACGTACACATATTGGAAGCGGCATACCAACTGCTTTTATATGCCATTATTGCCTCTATATTCGAATCCATTGTGTCTCTCATTGCCTCAACAAAGACTTCCTTTGAGGCATGGAAAAAACTTCGCAAACTCCATATGAACAAATTTTGGTCGAGAATGATGACATTGAAAGACAATCTAACTCACACTACTCAATGAACAAAAACCATTGCTGATTATCTTGGCCAAATCAAATCTATTGCCGATGAACTCGCCATAATTGGAGCACCTGTTGACGAGGTTGATCTTGTCATACACATACTCAATGGGCTTAGGTTTGAGTATAAAGAAATCAATGTCATTGTTCAAGCACATGAAAACTCCATCAACTTTGAAGAATTATATGACAAACTTACATATTATGAAAGCTTTCTTAAAAGATAAGAATTTCCTTCAATAAGACACTCCTCAATAAGAACCTCATGTGGATCATGCCCAATATCAGCTTGTTGGATTTGGTGGATCACCACAACAACATCAAGCTCAAAAACTACCTTACAAAAACCTAGAGCCCAGGCTAACGACATGCCACATCGAATAGCTTCCAACTCAGCCACAATATTTGAACAAACACCGAGCTTCGAATGGAAACTAATAAGCCAATCACTAGTGCCAAAGCGAATTAAACCCCAAAGACTTACTTCACCAAGAATCTCTCTTGCAGCACCTCCGTGTTACACTTCACCCAATCCTCTAGAGGTGGCTGCCTTAAAATTAATCTGCACCTAGTCTCACTAGAAATATTAAAAGCTAAGAACATCTCTTTAGCCTTAGAAATAATATGTTGTAATGGGCAATGACCAACACAATATCCTCTTAAAAAATGGACTTACATCCACATCCTAATATTCCAGATAGAATCCATAAAGACTACTCTCCAAGGTAAATCTATATTAAATCAAAATTTTTTGACACAAAGATTATCTTTAATCCAACCTTCTAGAGGCAACTGAACAAAAGCATCAAAACAGTCATTAGACACAATTTTCTTCCAAGTAACTTGGGTCATTAGGCAATTCCTAAGCACATGAATAATATCTTCCATAAGAGAATCACAATTTGGCCAAGCAAAAATTTGGACCATCTACAAATAGTCTTAAGACTATTCATGAGCAATCTATCGTGATGAGCAAGCCATGCAAAGGAGAAAATGATTCACCTATGATCAAGAACATATGACACTTGTAGAAAAGCCAAAAATATCCAAAGAAGTAGAGATAGTGGTGTTTGGAGGCCAAATCTCGATGGCTTATAAATACCAAGGTACCTCCACACTTTCAACCCACCCTCCAATTAAGCAAACAAAATGCATATCCAAAGGTAAACAACTCAAGGAGCAAAATAGAAATACTTTCGCAGAAATATTTCAAGATCTTCTTAACCAGTTTGTAGCAATTTAAGGAGCAAAGTAGACCTTAGAATATTCTCAAGTGATCAAGTTCAATCAATCTAATAGTTCATAGCAGCTCAAGGAGCAAAGTAGTTAGTAGAAGATTCTCAAGTGACCCAATTCAAGAAATCTTGTATTTTGTAGCAGCTTAATGAGAAATTAAGTAGAAGATTCTGATAGTTCAGCAAGCAAGCAATCAAGTAGTTCAAAGAAATTCCAGTAAGAAATTAGGTAGCTCATAGCAAGATCCTCATATCAGTTCGTGACAATTAAGTATCATAGCAATATCCTCAATAATCAGTTCTTATTGCAATCAAGTAGTTCAATGAGAATCTTAGAAAGCATAGAGCATTTCAGTCCCAATAAAGTTAGCAACAATCAAGTAGTTTTAAGTAAGCATAGTCCTTAATCAAGTTTTCGAGGTAGCAATTAGTTATGATATTAATCTCTTCAAGCAAGTTTGTTCAATTAAAGGCAAGTTATTTCCAATTGTAATAGATTATTTAGAAACCAACAATGAAAATTATGTTGCTAAGATGTTTCTATTATTATTTTACTATTTTGACTTTCTACTTGGAGAATTACACTATTGTGTTTTTTGTAATTGCGTAGAAAGAGCCCAATATTACAATCACTTGATCTAATTTAATTGTTTTTACCGAATCATTTCCAGGCATTAACAAGAACATTTGAATCTTGAAAATTAAAGTTCTAACATGCCTCACATGAATATTTTGCCAAACATCATTTCCTAGTAAACAATATAAAAAAGTTGCGTTTGGTTTCTAAAAGTCTTTTTATGTTTTATGTTTTTAAGAAATATTGTTTGGTGAGTGAAAACAAAAAATGTTTTCCAAAAATAAAAACAACGACTGAATTGTTTTCTCCACATAATTCATGTTTGCAATTATGTTTTAATTATATTTAGCAAACAATAAACTAAATTCCTTTAAAGAAATCTTTGGTTCAAATCTTTTCACCCCTATAATCGGAATTGGTATTCAAAACACACGAATTATCTATAACAAGGTGGGTCCAAAAAGTTTTTGAAAAACAATAAACCTTGTTGGTTGAGTGAAGCCAAATTCCTAAATAAGACATCATTTACAGGGGATTTGCCAATAGAATAATTGTGAGATTGTGAGAGAAAGAGAAAGAGAGATGGCAACAAACAATGGCAAAGTAGAACGTAAAAAAAGAATTGTTGAGAGAAGTTCAGATCGTATGGAACTAATTAAGGTCCAAATCCAAAATCTTCCATCATCATCATCATCATCATCAACAACTTTTCATTATCATGTAAAAAGTGAATCATGTGGACCAACATTTTCCTCTCATGATCATCAAGGTCCACAAACCATTCCCACATACTGAATCAATGGTATGTAATTACATACACTCTTCAATCTTTTCAGATATATGGCATAAAAAAGAATTTTTTTTGGAAGATCTATTTTTTCTTGTTTAATATTGAGCTATGCTTCTAGAGAATTATTTTTTACGTAAAATTCTGACTTGATAAATATGAACAATAATGTAATTTGAGGAATGTACATTTAGATTTTCTTATTTTCATTTAATTTGTAAAAGTTATGATATTTACTCCTCTAACTAGTTGAGCCTTGTCCATTACCTAAGAATTTAACATTTACATCTCATAGTGAGATTTTGTTGAAAGGTAGAAAATTATGTTAATTATGAGTTCATGACAAACTGAGAAATGACAAGGAAAATGCTGTCATTACATAAATCAAAAGATTCAAGTGGATTCGCATTCAAAAAACGGAAAAAGTTATTATAAAGAAAAATTTTCGCTCTTTGAGACTAGAAATCTGTTACAGATCACACTATAAGTTTCTTAGTTTTCTGTCATAGTTAGGCAATGATTGGTAGGGAGGAAAAAGTGGGAGGAAAGAAGATGGAGAGGAAAGAAAAGTCCTTGGATATCACTTTTCTTTTGCTTAGTAAAGAATAGTGGGAGAATTAATGCTTTATTCCCACACAAACTAATTGTAATCCTCCCTAGTTGGGAGAATTGCGGAGTGAAAGCTAAAATAAGCTAATTTGATTTTATCTTTTTCAGTTTTTAATCATCTTTACCAAACACACGATATGAAAAGATGAATACTTTTTTTCTTCTCCCTTTTTTTTCTCTTTATTTTCTTTCCTCTAATTTCTATAACTACCGATGATAGCTTAGTGCCATAATTGTTTTTGACATAGTTTCATAAAACTTGCTACTAACTCATTTGTTTTAATATTGATTTGGGCTGTATTTATTTATATTCTACTTGCACATAGGTGAAAGCCTTAGATCTTGAATATCATTACTCTACATCATAGAAGGAAATAATATAAAATTCAAACATATTATAAAATTATCGGCACTGCATAGCATTGAAGTGGGGAGACTGTAGTTGACTTTTTTCTTCCCTAAATTTTTTGTTTCCTTTCCTAAATAATTTTTTTCAAACATATTCAAATAATTTTTTTAATAGAGGAGTTAGCGAGTGGAGTTTTCCCAATTTTGCTGTGTTGCCATCTCTGCGGTAGTTTCCTTTTCTACTCTTGTGTGATGCATCGTTTATGTTGGAGACTAAAAATATGGTTGCTTCATCGTTTCCCATATATGAGATCAAGAGTAAGGGGATCATAATAGGTAATGATGCAGTATAAAATACCATATTCCGTGTCTAATCATGCTTGATCGGTAAGGCTCTTTGCCCTTAAACACACTGTTAGCATGCTTTGGTGTGTTAGGGATGGGGTCAATATCCGTGATATCAGAGAAAAGAAGTTTGTATTTAAGTTTCAGGATATGATTAACAAAATAATGGAACACCATGGCTTTTTGATGAGAATCTTATAGTTATTTGAGAGTTTTTCGGTAATATTCAACTTACTGAGATCAACTTCAACCAATCCCCATTTGGGTTCAAATTCAAAGAGTTCTATTTCATGAGATGAGTGAATTTACTACACGAGCTATTGGCAGTGTCATTGGGATAATGGATAAAGTAGATTGTCATGAAGACCATTTTAAGTGGGATACATATGTACATGTTCGTGTTCGACTGGATTTGACTAAACCTCTCGTGAGAGAAGACCCTACTTCTTTTGGAGATGAACCAAAAACTTGGATGTTGTTTAAATACGAACATCTCCCAAGATTTTGTTATCATTGTAGAATTATAAGGCACATAATCAAAGACCATGCCTTGGGAAAGGTCTTGCAAAGCAAAGGTCAGAAGGTTCCACTTCATATTGAGGGTAATTTTTGGTGAAGATAGTGGCTAAAATTGGTCTGGTCATCATCATGGTAAGGCACTTGGCAGTTTTGCCCATTGTCATCATGCAAAGATTAAGAGGAGTAATTTTCAAAAGTTAGAAAAGAAAATTGGGTTAACAATTCACAATTCAAACCACAATAATTTGTTTGTTGATAATGGTTCATTAATCCGTTTTTTGACTCCTCTATGACTGCTGTTATGGGTCTGAAACTAATGTCTCCATTAATTAAAAAATTGATAGGAGTGGGGCCAATTATAAATGCTCCGAGATTGTTGGAAAGACGCCAAGTAATGGCATTGGTCCATGTAAGATTGAGATTTTGAATCAGAGGAGTAATGAAGGTGCTGTGCGTAGAAGGGTTGGTACGCTAAAGCTGGTTTTGGTGGATAAGGCTGGTGGCTCAAGCTTAACAAAATGGTAGTTCTAGTGCTGCATAAAAAAAAATCTTCTCATTCAACAGTTGGTGCAGGGCTTGTAAGAGATGATGTTAAAGGTGCTGTGGCTATATCAGAACCCATACCTCAGCAAGGGAAAATTCACTTGGGGACAAAAGATGATGAAGTGTCGAGGTACTAGAAGCATTCAAAGAAGACCGATGTGGGTGAGTCTTATATTGTTAATGTAAAAGGAAAAAAAAAGAGTAAATTTGATGTTTTTGTTGGTTCTATTACTAAAAACCCAAGTGATGGTAATATTAGTAAACATTCGTGTATTTATGATATTGTCAAAGACAATGAAGTGGTTGAGGCTACTAAAAAGTCCCACTTCAAAATATGAATTTTTTAAATTGGAATTGCTGTGGTTTGGGGAATCCACGTACAATTAGTGAGTTACACCTTTTTATGCATAATAATAATTATCAAATTTTATTTTTGTTGAAGTCTAGATTGCGTGTTAGTAAGGTGGAGAGTAGGGATGGCAACAGGGTGGGTTTGGGCTAGGTACCCCTTCTCCGCCACCTACACCTGTAAATTTTTTTTACCCATACCCACTTCTATCCTTGTCGGGTATAGATACCTTTCCTCTATCCTCGCCCCTATCACGAGTATAGGTACCCATCAGGTAATCCATACTCGCAAGATCAAATTCCCATTTGAGAACTCCTTGATTATCATTATGAAAGATTTGAAGCTGGATTCAAATTCAAAGAAACCCCCAAAATTTTAATAACCCAAAGAAAATATTACTGGATAGACAGAAGGGAGGAAATCTCATAAATCAAACAAAAAAGCCACAATAATATACACAACACAACATAATTTTAAACAAAAACTAAAAATAGATAAGAGATTCACGCCTTGAAACACAGAGAGATGGAGTGAAAATACCCAAAAATGAAACCAAAAAATTCCACCATAATATGTGTAGCAGTACAACACAAAGTAGATTTTAGACTAAAAGAGATGCATGGTTCCAAAGAGAGAGATCCAAAAATCAAACAAAAAACACCATAATATATACAACACAACAATATTGATTTTAGATGAAAAATTGAAATTCCTTGAAAATAAATATAAAGATTTATTTTTCCATACCAAAAATAAATTTGTCTCTAAAAGATTTTTTTCAAGTATAAACGAAGAAAGAAAGAGAGAGTATATATACCTTATAATAGAGAAGAACGACTAGCTACAGAGGGAGAGCCAAATTAAAAGAAACCCAAATATAGTATGTAGTGGAGATTGGAGAAACAAAGAGGAAGATGAGAGCAGAGAGATAGCATGCAAAGTACAGGTGCGATTGTGTTTGATGAAAAATAAGAATAGATTAACTGAAACCCTAAATCTCTATATATACTAAGGGAGTATATATACTAAGGGAGTTAGAGTAAAAATGTAAATACGTAATTGAAATATAGTACAATATAAAATTATATATAATACATAAACGGGTACCTGCCAGGTCGGATACCACTTCACCTTCACCTATTTGATGAGTATTGCAATATTTCACTCGTACCCGACCCCTTGGAAAAAGAAAACCTCCAAACCTAGTCCATTAGGGTTTGGTTTTTCGGGTACCCGGCAGCTACGGGTAAAATTGCCATCCCTAGTGGAGAGGTTACATGTTAGAATGGGTTTTTCAAAATTCTTTATGTTCTAGTACAAAAGGTCTTGGTGGTGGCCTTGTTTTGTTATGGCAAGATATAAATTTATCAATAAAGATTTTTTTCTTATTATTATGTGGATTTTATTATGGATGAGAACATTTTGAGTTTGGCTTGGTGGGGTACTGATTTTTATTGTATCCTGGACTAGGGTTAGAAAAAAGTTTGTTAGGAATTGTTATGTTGGCTATATGGCCAAGTTGACCTACCATGGGTTGTGTTTGGAGATTTCAATGAGATTTTGTGGGCCAAAAAAAAGCATGGGGGTTTGGATAGAAGTGACGATCAATGCATTTGTTTCGTGATGTAACATTGGAATGTGGTGTGAAAGATGAAGGCTATAAGGGTTACCCTTTCACCTAGTGTAATAAACGTTTTGATGGTGGTTTTGTGGAAGAAATGCTTGATAGAGTGTTTTACAATACAAAACCCTTTATTCTGTTTTCCTTTTCCTCCGTAGTCCATGAACATATGGTGAATTCGGATCATATGGCTCTCCGTTTCTTATTGGTTGAGAGGCCTCTTCCTTATAAACCTTATCGAAAGTTGTTTCTTTTGACATAATGTGGACTAGAGATGAAAGGTATGAGGATGCTATTCAACAGTCGTGGCTTCTTTCTTTGAAGAAAAGGGTTGCTTCTTGTGTAGTTTCCCATTTAGCATCCCGTGGAGAGGCTTTAATGCATCGGAACAAAACTACTTTTGGCCATTTAAATTGATGGTTTAGTTTTTTGAGGAAGCAACTTGTGAGGGAGCATATGAGTCCTCATTTATCTTTTGACATGGTTCGTTAGTTGGAGAGAAAAATAAATGAGTGCATGAAGAGACAATAAATTATGTGGAGCCATCTGATAATGGGCAATGGTGTATGGAGCCATATGATATTGAGAGGAAAGTGTTGGATTATTTTAATAATATTAGTATTTTTACATCTCAACGCCTAGAGTCTTTTCAGCCAATTTTGAGGGCAATGGAGCCTTATGTTACCCCTTCTATAAATGTTGGCCTAATGGACGAGTTTCGAGAAGGTGAAGTTCAAACTATCTTGTTTCAGATGCATTCTATAAAGCATCTATGTCCTGATGTTATGTTCGCCTTCTTTCTTCAAAGGTTTTGGCATGTTGTTGGGAGTGATTTGGTGAGAGTTGTTCTTGATTTTATAAAAAATGGTAATATGCATCCATCTCTTAAAAAAACTAATATTGTGTAAATTCCTAAGACCAAAAATCCTGAAAAAATTACCAAGTATAGACCTATAAGTCCATGCAATACAGTTTATAGGGTTATGTCTAAGGTTTTAGCAAATAGACTTAAGGTGATCATTCCTTATGTTATTTATCAGAACCCATGCCTTTGTCCCCTATCGTTTTATAATTGATAATTTTTTGGTGGCATTTGAATTAATGCACCACATTAAGTGTGAAAAAAAAAAGGTTCGGTTAAGGACTTTAAAGCTTGATATGAGCAAGGCATACGACCGAGTTGAGTGTGGCTTTCTTGATGCGGTTATGTTAAAGATGGGTTTTGATGAGCGGTGGGTAAGGCTTAGTATGACTTGTATATATTCTATGACCTATTATATGGTTGTCAATGAGGACTAAGGGCTTTATCACTTTTTCTAGAGGTTTATGCCAATGAGATCCTATCTCTCCTTATTTGTTCCTTAACGTTATTTGGCTAAGCTGAAAGGAGAAGGGACATTCAAGGGGTGTCCATTAGTCGGGGGGTCCCCGTATTTCTCATATGTTCTTTGCACATGATAGTCTTGTGCTTGTGAGAGCAATAACTTAGTATGAGGATCCTTCAAAAGTATGGTGAGGATTCTGGTCAACAACTTAATGTGGCTAACTCGTTTGTTTTTTTTATTCCCATTGTTACCATTGATAGTCAACTATTGATTTGTAACATTTTGGGTATTCAACAGTCTCTTCCTCATGATATGTATATGGGTCTGCCAGCTATGATTGGTCAGTCAAAGATGCAAATTTTCCAATCCATTAAGGAGCATGTGTGGAAGAAAATTCATGGTTGGAATGAAAAGTTACTTTCAAAAGCTGGTAGAGAAGTATTGATTAAGGCGATTGCTCAAGCCATTCCCACATATGCTATGAGTTGTTTTAAGCTTCCTTGATCCCTCTATGATGAGCTTGTTTCTATTCTCCGTAGATTTTGGTGGGGTTTCAAAGAAAATGAAAGGAAGATAGCTTAGGTTAGTTGAAAAGAGTTATGTAAGCAAAAAAAAAAAAAAAAGGTGGTTAAGATTTTAGAGATCCTCATTTTTTTAACATGGCTATGCTAGGTAAACAAGTATGGAGATTAGTTTGCAATAATGATTCTCTAGTTCATCGTGCTCTTAAGGCTCATTATTTCACTCATTATTCCATTCTAGATGCGCCTATGGGGAACAATCCTTCCTTTACGTGGCGTAGTTTATGGGGAGCAAGGAGTGTTGTGGGAAGTGGAATTCGATGGAGAGTAGGGAATGGTATGCATATTGAAATTTGAAATGATAAATGGAAGAAAATTCATGGTTGGAATGAAAAGTTACTTTCGAAAGCTGGTAGGGAAATGTTGATTAAGGCGATTGCTCAAGCCATTCCCACATACACTATGAGTTGTTTTAAGCTACCTCGATCCTTCTATGATGAGCTTGTTTCTATTCTCTGTAGATTTTGGTGGGGTTTCAAAGAAAATGAAAGGAAGATAGCTTGGGTTAGTTGAAATGAGTTATGTGATCCTTATTTTTTTAACATGGCTATGCTGGGTAAACAAGTATGGAGATTAGTTTGCAATAATGATTCTCTAGTTCATCGTGCTCTTAAGGCTCGTTATTTCCCTCATTATTCCATTCTAGATGCGCCTATGGGGAATAATCTTTCCTTTACATGGCATAGTTTATGGGGAGCAAGGAGTGTGGTGGAAAGAGGAATTCGGTGGAGAGTAGGGAATGGTATGCATATTGAAATTTGAAATGATAAATGGATTCCGACTCCATTGACTTTTAAGGTGGTTTTCCCTCCTATTGCAAATTCTAATGTTGCAATGGTGAGTGACCTTATTGATCCTTTGACAAAGACTTGGAAATCAAATGTAGTTAGTGAGGTTTTCCTTCTCAATGAGGCTGAGGTAATCCTTCAGCTTCTTCTCAATGGATGGCAAGATGTCCTTATTTGGAACCACTCGAGCTCAAGTTAGTATTCAGTGAGAAGTGCCTACCATATGCTTATGGAATAGGTGTGAAAAGAGTTTATGATTGATAGCATAGGTGGAGGATCAAAGTTTAGCAAGTTAGAAGGCTGCACACATGTGTGTGCTTCATTTTGGAGCAAGGGAAGGCCATGCGCACTAGTGTGCGCACTAGTCTGCGCACTTTTGCACACAAGCAGAATGGTGTTGTGTGAAGGGGATAGAAACTCAAAGCTGCAGCGTTGGTTCCTCAGCATTAGAATCTGGTAGGAATAGCACAAATGATAGAAACTCAAAGCTGCAGTGTTGGGAAGTCGACACTACAGCACTGGCCGGCAGATTCAGAATATTATAAATAACAACCCTAGCTGAGCAAAACAAAAAGGGTGTGACACAAGATGTAATGTAACTTGTGAGACATGTGTGTGGATAGAGAGAATTGTGTGAGAGTGACAAACACAAGAGTGACTCTTTGTAAGTAAGGCTGGTTGTAAAGAAGAGAGGTTAGTATAGAATTGATAGAAAGCATTGTAATAGGTCTATCACTTTCTAGTTCTCTTCTTGGTTCCTTCAAGAACTTAAGGTTTCTTGGAGAGGGTTTCTGAATTGTAAAGAACCATTGATTTAGTGCAGAGAGTTCGGAGGAACTCACGGGAACGTAGGTACATTATCGAACCTCGATAACAAATTGCTTGTCTTCTTTAGTTCTTTGATTTTCTGTTCTTGTGTTCGATTGCTGTATTTCTTTCTACAAGTCATTCTAGACTTGAGTGTTTAGAAGATCACTACCTGGGCATCTTGTCAAGGTGATTTCCAACTGTAGTATCAGAGCTTTGGACAGTGGTATTAGAGCAAGCACAGCTGGTTATCGGAGCAAAAAGTAGACGGTGACGAAGCCAAGACTCCAAGAATCAAAGATCAACTTCTTGGGTGATTCAAGAACGGTTTAAAGATCAAGATCTGATCATGTTCTTGAGGGTGATTCAAGAACGGTGTTAAGATTCATCTTCGATCTGTGTTCTTGAGGTTAAAGAAAGCATTTGTGGGTAGTGCATAAATCAGGGATCTTATCCGCAAAAGATGGCTTCAAATTTATGTGTTGAGAAGTTTGATGGAAAAAGAGACTTTACCCTTTGGAAGCGGAAGATCAAGGCGGTTCTAATGCAACAGAAAGTGGACTTGGCTATTGGAGAAGATGATGCTTTTCCAGCAAGTGTCACAGAGGACCAGCAGACTGAGATGAAGAAGTTGGCTTACAACACCATTTTCTTGCACATGTCGGATAATGTCACAAAGGAGTGCGGAGACTCGGAAGATCTAGCTGCAATATAGAAGAAACTAGATGAGTTGTTTTTTGCCAAGACTCTCCCGGATAAGAGATAAGGAGTGCATCAAGTGGTAAATGGCTGTTCTTTAAAAGAAAGCCAACAACTCGGTATGGCAACAACCATGGCTACTACTGGGACAGAGGTAGAGGAGAGAGCCATGGGAGAGTGCACAACAGCATGCATGGCTACTACCCGGGACAGAGGTAGAGGAGAGAGCCATAGGAGAGTGCACAACAGCATGTATGGCTACTATCGGGACAAAGGTAGAGGAGAAAGCCATGAGAGATGCTTCTACTGCCATAAGGAGGGTCATGTCAAGAAAGATTGCAAGAAGATGACAAGGGATCGGGGAAGAAGCCATACCAAGAATGGAGAGGCTTCGGTTGCCAAAATAGAACAGCAAGATGATGATGTTTTTGTTGTGTGCTCAAGTGTGAGCAAGGGGCAAGAAGGCAGCGGGAAATGGATCTTGGATACCGGGTGCACTTGTCACATGTGCCCTCATCAGGAATGGTTCAAGGATTTCAAGGAGATCAATGATGGAAGGGTCTTCTTGGGGAACGATAATTCTTGCCAATTGAGAGGGATAGGAGACATCCAATTAAGGATGTTTGATGCAATAACAAGGCTGCTGGAAAATGTGAGATATATTCCAGATTTAAGGAGAAGCTTGATCTCATTGGGGTAGTTGGATTCCATGGGATACACATGCAAAGTAGAGGGAGGAAAGATCAAGGTAGCCAAGGGATCTTTGGCAGTGATCAAGGCAGCAAGAAACGATGGACTCTATGAGATGATCAGAGAGACATAAATCAATGATCAAGCAGCAAGCTTGATGGCTGAGATGGACAAGGCAGCCCTTTGACACACTCACTTGGGACACATGAGCGAAAAGAGCTTACAAGTTCTTAGCAAGGATGGTCTACTTGGAGAAGACAAAGTAGAGGAACTTGATTTCTGCAAGTGTTGTGTTCTTGAGAAGCAACACCGGGTCAGCTTCAACACCGGAGTGCACAAGTCTAAAGGGATTCTTAACTACATTCATGTGAACCTTTGGGGACCAGCAAGGACACCAACACAGGGAGGTAACATTTACTTTCTGTCTTTAATTGATGATTATTCAAGAAGAGTGTGGGTTTATTTGCTTAGAAATAAATCAGATTCCTTAAATAAATTAGTGGTGTGGAAAGGGTTGGTAGAGACTCAAATGGGTAGAGTAGTTAAAGGGATAAGAACTGATAATGGCTTAGAAATTTTTAACCAAGGACTTGATCAATTCTATAGGTTAAATGAGATTCTAAGACATAGGACGGTTGTAAAAACATCTCAGCAAAATGGAGTTGCTGAAAGGATGAATAGAACCCTTATGGAAAAGGTTAGGTGCATGTTAAAGGGATTCAGATTACCTAAATGTTTTTGGGGGGAAGCTGTGTCTACTGCTGCATATTTAGTGAATAGATCACCCTCTAGGATTGTGTATCAAAAGACTCCCATGGATATGTGGAGTGGAAAACCCCCTGAGTTGGACAACCTTAGGACTTTTGGGTGTGCTGCATATGCACAACAAAAGGATGATGAGCTTAGCCCAGGATCTAGAAAGTGTGTGTTTCTAGGATATTGGGAAGGGGCTAAGGGGTATAGGTTGTGGTCCTTAGAGAAAGAAGGATTGAAACTCATTATAAGTAGGGATGTTAATTTTAATGAATTGTTATTTTCCTACTTGGAGAAAACTAACCCTGAAGGGGCTAATGAGCAAACCAGTTTGGTTCTTGTGGAGCATAGCATCAAGGAAGATTCAGTTCAGGTAGAGCAAGGAAGGAAAGAGGGTTCGAACCAGGTAGAGCCCTTGAATGAAGGCCATACTCAAGGCACTCAAGAGGAGGCTGAACTAAAAGAGATTGATGCAGCAAATCGGAAGGACTATCAGCTCATAAGAGACCGGGAAAGAAGGCTGGTCGGACCACCTTCATGATATGGGTTTGCGGATGCTGCAGATGCAGCAGCTCCTTGGACAGAAGGAGAGATGAGTGAACAAGAGACTTACACGGATGCCATGGAGTGTAAGGATTTGTCAAAGTGGAAGCTAGCTATGGAGGAAGAAATGGATTCTTTGAGGAAGAACAACTTCTGGGAATTGGTGAAAATTCCAAGAAAGTAGAAAGTTGTGGAATGTAAGTGCACTTACAAGATCAAAGAAGGGTACCCTCCAGGAGATGAAGTCCAGAACAAGGCTAGGCTGGTGGTGAATCTGTTCACAAGAAGAAAAGACATAGGTTTCACAAAAACTTTCTCACCTGGACACAAAGTGGAGAAAATGGTGAGTATTCTCATCTATGTCATTGATGTGCTGTTGGTTTGGAATAGCAGGAAGAGAATGGAAAGGTTTACAACTCAACTCAGTGAAGAGTTCGAGAAGAAAGATCTTAGCCTTACACAAAAGATCCTTGGGATGTGTAGAATCCAAGAAAAGGAGAGAAACCAGTTGAGGGTTTCTTGAGCAATGGGTGTTCTCAGCAAATTTATGAGTAATCCCAGAAAGAAGCATTGGCTTGGGATGAAGTGGTTGCTGAGGTATTTGAAGGCTCAGTGGCAGCCGGAGGTAGCACTCATAACAACCGGGGCAGAATGCATAGCGACTACGAAAGCCATAAATGAAGCTATGGGGTGAAAAGGGTTGTTGGATGAGTGGGAGGTCCTAAAAGAGCAGGTGGTGGTATCTTTGGATTGCAAAAGTGCATGACACTTGTGGAGGAATCTGGTGTTCCATGAGGGGACAAAGCATATGGATGTTCGGTATCATTACATTCTGGAAAATGGTACGAAAGGATGCATTCATGTTGACAAGAAGACCATGGAGGAAAGTCCTACTGATTTGGGTACTAAGGTTCTACCTCTAAAAAGGTCCAATCATTGCCTTGGACTTCTTAGAACAAGAGTCAGTTGATAGATGACTCATGATGAGTTTGGATCCTGAAGCTCTCTGCACAATGGTTCAAGTTTTTTGAACACTTAGACAAAGGTAGAGATTGTTGGTATTTGTCTAAGGTTCAAACATATCCAAGTATGGTTCAAAGATGGTTAAAGTTTAAACCAAAGGTTGAGAATCAAAGTTCAGCAAGTTAGAAGGCTGCACACATGTGTGTGCTTCATTTTGGAGCAAAGGAAGGCCATGCGCACTAGTGTGCGCACTTCTGCACACAAGCATAAGGGTGTTGCGTGAAGGGGACAAAAACTCAAAGTTGCAGCGCTGGAATCTGGCAGGAATAACACAAGGGACAGAAACTCAAAGCTGCAGCGCTGGGAAGTCGACACTGCAGCACTGGCCGACAGATTCAGAATATTATAAATAGCAACCCTAGCTGAACAAAACAAAAAGGGTGTGACACAAGATGTAATGTAACTTATAAGACATGTGTGTGGATAGAGAGAATTGTGTGAGAATAACAAACACAAGAGGGACTCTTTATAAGTAAGGCTGGTTGTAAAGAAGAGAGGTTAGTATAGAATTGATAGAAAGTATTGTAATAGGTCTATCACTTTCTAGTTCTCTTCTTGGTTCCTTCAAGAACTTGAGGTTTCTTGGAGAGGGTTTCTGAATTGTAAAGAACCATTGATTTAGTGCAGAGAGTTCGGAGGAACTCATGGGGACATAGGCACATTACCGAACCTCGATAACAAATTGCTTGTCTTCTTTAGTTCTTTGATTTTCTGTTCTTGTGTTCGATTGCTGTATTTCTTTCTACAAGTCATTCTAGACTTAGGTGTTTGGAAGATCACCACCTGGGCATCTTGTCAAGGTGATTTCCAACAGTGGGTGTGTAAAGATCATCTTCCTACCAAAGAGAAATTTTGACATAAGAAGGTGGTGACTGACACCCTACAGTGTTTGTACGAAAGAAATTGAATCAGTGGTTCATCTTTTCTTCCTTTGTAATTGGGCTACAGACCTTTGGAATTCAATGCCCTTAGCTAGAGTGATCTCTAAGATTTGTATGATATCGTGCTTGACTTGTTTGATCAAATGGACCTTGTTAATTAGTCTTTTCTAGCTGTGGTCTTGTGTATGATCTAGCAAAGTCGGAATGCTATTGTTTATAGGGAGTGAAATTTGAGCATCGAGGAGGCGGTAAACCAAGTTAACCGTTATGTTGCAGAGTTTTCATTAGTTCGTTTGCGTGTGACCCAACAGGATGGTGCTCATTAAAATGTTCGTTGGATCCCTCCTCCTAGAGGCTCTTATAAGGTGAATGTAGATGGGGCTGTTTTTTAGGACTTAATTGAAATAGGGCTTGGAATTGTCATTAGAGATTGATGTTGTCAAGTTATTGTCTCTGTGGTTCAGAGGCGACCATGTTTACTGGAGGTAGCTATGATTGAATTGATGGTGATTCTTGGGGGCTTGCGTCTGGCTAGGTTTGTTGGTCTCTCTAAGTTTCATCTTGAGTCTGATTTTAGTGTTCTGATCTCGGCATTAAAATTTAGTAATGTTTGTCTTTCTAGTTTTGGTTTTCTTATTGAAGAAGCTAAGATAATGATGGCTTTTTTTTTTTTTCGTCAGTTCATTGTAGTCATGTTTGTAGAGAGGCAAATATTGTAGCTCATGCTTTAGCTAGAGAGGCAAGGTCATTTTCTACTGTGTGTTTTGATGAGGGAGATGCCGTCTTTTCTTACTCCTTTTCCCCTTAAATATATTTCCTTATTTTAATGAGTTATATTTTTCATAAAAAAAAAGAGATTTTACCAGCATAGCAGCTGAACTTGAAGGTATAAGTGAATGTTCTACTTTGCTTAACCATATCATGAGGTTTCAAAGGGAAACTCTTTTGGTATTGGTAAACAACTAAAAGGCTCAATTATGCAAATCTGATACTAGTTCTGATGCTATACAACCTTATGATGCAGACAATGGAAACAAAACACAACCATTGAAAGACACATCAATAGTTCAAAAGGCAGCAAACAATGAAGAAGATCGCCCACAACCACGCCGGCATCAATTTAATTTGTTCTCTTTGAGGCAATTAAATTCCTGCATTATAGCTTCTGAGGTTACACGCAGTTTCTGCACTCTCATGATAGTGCTTTTGGTAGTTCTATCTTACATTGGTTATCCTCTATTTAGGAGGAACATAGTAAGGTCAGAGAGTGTTGTGGCATCGAGGCCTCTTTTCATACTCTTACTGACTGATGTAACAATAGTACTTGCACGGCTGTATCTTGAAACGCGTAAGAAGGCTGAGAAAGAAAGAGTGATTTCCGGAGAAGATAGGGGTAAACTGGATGGGAGTAGAGAAGGTCTTGGAATGAGGTTTGGTATATCAGACCATCTGGGCAATTTTCATAGATTGCAGTGTTTATGTAGTATTTGTTATTTGTGGCCTCTCATTTGTGTAGTTTCATTCGATTGCCAAATGATTATTGTAACGACCAATCCCGGATTGGCCACCCCGAAACGGTGTCATCACATTTTGAGAATCCCAGCACGACACATATATGTAGCAATAAAAATAAAATATCACCACAAGAACTTACATCAATCCGTAAAATGCATGAAGATTTACAAAAAAAAAAATTTTCATTTTATTTTCTCATTAGTCTGAGGATGATGACACGTACGCGGCTTACAGAAAATGATTTCTTCTGAACCTCAACTCACCAAACTATTTGCCAAGCCTGTTACCTGAAAAATTATTGTACAATGAGGGGTGAGCTTCACAAGCTCAATGAATTAAATTTACTAAAAGTATTCCAAATTCCATAAATAGTCTTTTAATATTTAATCTTTTATTCTTCTCTATCAATATCCTCTTCTCAATCATTAGTCCACCTTAAGACCATTAATTATCTCATAATTACCTCGTAATGAGGTTCACATCATAAAATCTTCTATTTAACTAAGTTTTAACATCATAACTGTCTCTTTCTATGAGACTCAACCATTTATAATTAAATTCACAATAATGTCTCACATCTCAGCATTTCAATAATCTCATTATCATAGCTGTCTCTTCTTATGAAACTCAACCATCTATAATTAAATTCACAATAATATGCCACATCTCAGCATTTCAATAATCTCATTATCATAGCTGTCTCTTTTTATGAGACTCAGCCATCATACACGACAATATACCTCATCTCAGCTTTTCAATAATATTTTCATCATAACTGTCTCTTTCTGCGAGATTCAATCATCTGTAATTATTTTCACGATAATAATCACACATCAACATTTCAATCATACAGCAATAATTAAACATATGCAAATGCATGAATGATTATGATGGGAACGTCTTCCCACCTGTCGACAGGTTATTATTATCTTAGACCAGCTGCCGTCCCAGTTCTTTTATTCTCATCAGACCGGCTGCTTTCCCGGTTAATTCCAGCATATACCGGCTGTCACGGTTTTTACTTTTCATCCCAGCATATACTGGCTGTCACAGTTTTCACTTTTCATCCTAGCATATATCGGCTGTCACGGTTTTTACTTTTCATCCCAGCATATATCGGTTGCCACGGTTTTTACTTTTCATCCCAGCATATACCGGCTGTCACGGTTAATTCATTAGACCGGCTGCCTTCTTGGTTCTTTCGGTTATATTATTAAATGCATATGTGCATGAACAATGATATGAACAGTAATATAAACAGTAATATAAAAACAATATAAAGATTCAAATCACTTAATTTGGCTATCCTGATTATCCACAAATTTTATATAACAAAGCTTCTAAAAAAAAATTCTTTACATCCAATCATACTGATTTTTCTCAAATTATAAAAATTCCACTAAATTCTTCTCTTCCCAAATCACATCAAATAATCCATTAAAGTCTGTCAATATCCACTAAAATTCATCTCAAATCATCCATCAAAATTTGTCAAGATCCACTCAAATTCATCTCATCATAATTCGTATTAAAACATCAATATGTCTCATCAATAATTTATTTATTGCTTTTATTCTTAAATAAACTTATGATTTCCAAAAATATCATTTCTCACCGAAAACTATTTCTATATGTTCAAATTTCCTATCATACCCATAAATCAATTTTCCATCTAACACCTAAGCATATTTTAATAATATTAAAATTAATATTATCTCAAAATAATTGATTTTTATTTAGACTACTTAAAGTAAATCCAGCTCACCCTGTAGCACTTAAAGCTACTCGTGGGTCACCTTCTTGCCTTTCCCGGTTCTTCTCAGAAATATCTCCTGTGTCAACACCTGACATAATATTTGTATCAAAAATTTCTAATTATTTCTTAAATTCATCATAAACCACTCCCTATGAAAATTCCCACTTTGAGCTCCGGGAATTTCATATATGCTAAAAATTCAAAAATACTTATTATACTATTACCTCATAATTACTGATGGCTTCTCATGATCCTCTATGAAATTCCATAGAAAACTCCTTCAAGATTTTGCTTTTTTGACTTTTCTTTGGGTCTCCAAGTGTTTAAGGAGATAGAAAACTTTGAAGGAACTAAATGAAAATTTTGAAGTAAACTTAGTGTTTACACCTGATGCCTATATATACACGGTTTCAGTTCCACACCTTGTCCCAAATTCTCAAACGGCCAAATAAATAATATATTCAGTGGCCCTTCCCTAATTATTATGCCACCCAAAGACAATGCACATTTATGGCCATCATTATGGTCATAAATGGCCAGCTGAGATTTTGAAACAGAAATGGCAGCATGTGCAGCCACTTGGTCCATATATATATACTTTACTTTTCCTTCATCTTATCTTTACTTTTAGACTTTACTTTTATTATTATTTTGTTTTCTATTCTATCTTCTGGAAATCTGGACGTTTGATGTCCAACTTTTTTTTACTATTCATCTTTTTTACTATTCACGCTTTTTACTATTCACATTTTTTTTAAAACTTTTTTTTCAATACTAATCCTTCACATAAAAAATATTATTTAAATCTAATGATTTATTTATCAAATTACTTCTTTACCCTTAATTCACGAATACGAGTATTACAATTCTACCCACCTTACAAAAATTTCGTCATCGAAATTTCTTTACTTTACTCCGTAATCAAATATAATCCCTCTTCATACTTGTCTTACGTTTTCACGAAATCTCTTCAACATCCTTATTCCGCCATCGAACTTTACACTAGTGAAATTATTCTTTTACACAAGGCTTACTTTCTTTGTCCAAAATTCTCACTAGTACTTGCATATAAGTCCAAACTTTCTGAATTTCTATAACTTAGCTTGAAATATAATGTAAACACTTTTTTAAAGTGAAACATGAAATATATTATATACATGTTTTAAATTCTGGAGGCAAAATTCAGGTTACTCACAACAATCTCATAGGGTCCCACATACTTCGGATTCAACTTTCCTTTTCTGTTTAAATCTCAATACACATTTTCATTTAGATATTTTTCACTATACCCAATCACCTACTTGAGACTCAAGAGGTCTACTCTAGGCTGCTTTACAGTTCTTTCTAACAAATTTGATCATCTCTATTGTTAGCTTAATAATAGATAGACCAGATGTATTTTTCTCTTCCATCTCTTCCCAACATATAGGAGTTCTACACCTCCTATCATACAATATCTCAATGGGTGTCATCCCAATACAAATTTGATACCGATTATTATAAACAACTTCAATCAATGGCATGCAAGCATCTCAATTTACTGAGAAATTCATCACATTTGTCTTTAGCATAACTTCTAGTATTCTAAAAAATCCAATATGAACATGAAAATTATATTGAATTACCATTGTGTACCCGTGGCTTTCTAAAAGTCTCTCCAAATACCAAGATGTAAATCTAACATCTTTATTTGACACTACACTGAATAGTATTCCATACAACCTCACAGTCTCAGCTACATCCCTCTTCAATCTTGACCATCAGAATTTTATCTCAGTCATCTTTATTTCTTATTGTTACTTGATTGCATCGAATCTACATTATTATATACCTTTCTCACTATCTCCTTCACATTATTTGGAACACAATTTCCAAGTTCCAATACTAAAATACTCTCACTTCAATTTTAACCTCATATTACGTTCTAATAAGCACTCAATGCTTAATCTTTTTCTATCTCTTGATCTCTACCTTGCATCTCTAAAACATTTCATTATGGATGACTGAACAACCATATTTATTAACCATGATCCTCTACCACTGTTATTCAACTTCATTATTATCTCTTTTAAATCTATAATCAATTTCACATCCGGATTCCCATAGCAGTTAACCTTCTTGTAGAGTTTTCTACTCAATACATCAGCTATCACCTTCGCATTTTTAGATGATAATGAATTGTACAATCATAGATACTAATCAACTTCATCCACCATTTTTGCCTCAAATTCAAATCTCTCTAGGTAGATAAGTATGTCCAACTCTTATAACCCATGACTATCTCACAAGTGGCTCCATACAGATGATGTCTTCAATTTTTTTTAAAGCAAACACTATAACAATCAACTCTAAGTCATGAGTAAGTTAATTTTTATCATGAATCTTCAATTGCCTAGAAGTATGGTTCACAATTTTCCTATGATACACATATCCCAATCATTTATGTGACGTTTCACTATACACCACAAATCTTTCATCATTAGAAGGAAACACCAATATTGGATCTGTATTTAATTCTCCTTTAGAAATTGGAATATTTTTCTCATACTTTCCTTACCATATAAATCTCATATTTTTTCTCTGGTCAGTCTATTTAACCGTATTACAATAATAAAAACAATAATTCTGAAAGAATCTTCTATAATAACAAGCTAACCCAAGAAGGTTCTAATCTCAGTCATATTAGTTGATTTCTCCCAACTTAACATTGCCTCTACTTTTTATAGATCATCTGTTATGCCATCATCGACATTACATGTTCCAAGAAAGTTATTTCCTTCCGCCAACACTCACACTTAGAGAACTTATATCATACCATCTTTTTCTCCTCAAAGTCTTCCACATAATTTCTAAATGTTTTACTTGCTCTTCCGTAGTCTTAAAATATACCAACATGTTATCGATGAACACAACCATAAGATTATCAAGAAATGGTTCAAACATTGTACTCATCTAGTCCATGAATGTTTTTGGAACATTATTTAATCCAAATGTCATCACAAGAAACTTATAACCATAACATGTCATAAAAACAATCTTAGGCATGCTTCCCTTCTCTATCTTCAATTGGTAATAATTTGATCTTAGATTTATCTTAAAAAACACTCTCACTCCTTACAACTACTCAAACAATTCATTTATCTTGGGTAATATATATATATATACATATATATATATATATACATATATTTGTTCTTATTCCAACTATCGGTAGTCTATACATATTCCTATCATTCCATCTTTTTCTTTCATGAACAACCCATAGGCTTCCCCAAATACATTAAGTTTGATAAATTGTTTATCCAAAAATTCTTAAAATGATACGTTCAACTCTTTCAATTTAGTTGACGTCATTCTGTAAGATGCTATTAAATATATGTGATGATCCTGGTATCACATTAATAGAAAATTTAATCTCTCTACTGGGATGCAACCTACGCAACTCATCAAGAATTACATTAGAATATTCCTTTATCACTAAGATTTCTTCCTATTTTCCTTTTTGGAATTCATTATATATGCCAAGTACTTCTCACAATCCTTCTTCAACCATCTCCTAGTGGCCATAGCAAAATAAAATAGTCGAGAGTGTTTTATGTTCTCTCTGAAGGTTACACTCCTTATGATCACATCTTAAACACTACCTTCTTTTTGGAACAATCAATCATATTCAAAGAATATAAATCAACTTCAGATTTTCTATCGCTAATACAAATCACACAACCCTTATAACATTTATGATTATCACTTCATCTTTAGTGAAAACTTCAACAAAATATTTTTGCATCAAAGGACTAACACATACTTTAATAAACTTTATATGAATACTGGATGCAAAAGAATGGGTTGCATCAAGATCAACCAACATTGACATGTCTATTTTCTCTACACATAAAGCACTTCAATTTTTGAAATTTCTGGGATAAATATCTTATTATAATAAACTTTTATATCTCAATCATACATCAGATTGCCACTTCCACTTGGTGGCATACTTATTTTCTCTACCATGACTTTCAGTTCCCATCATCTGTCTCCCGAATCTAAGAGTCCCACCAATAGTATTTTAAGATACATACGCATCAAATTCTGTTTGCCTTTGACTTTGTTCTTCAGTTTCCAGTAACAAGGAATGCCTCATTTAGGGTGGTCTCTTACCCTGTACACTCATACTACCACTACCTCTATAACTTTTATGTCTAAGTCTTTTTAACCACTTTTTCTCTTTCCCTTAAACTGCATCACATCTCTCTCGATCTAAAATAATATATCCACCAATCTAACATAATTCATAATCCTCATGTAAGATAATTTCGATCAAACCTTAAAACGTAGTTCATCTCTGAACCTCTTACATTTTTTTCTCCTCTAATTCTACCATTTTCGGTACAACCATTGGAAAAACCATAAATCTGCTACATACCAAGCCACAGTTAACACATTTAAATAATATCTCTATCTTGTTGAGCTCTAAAGATATAAGGAAAATATCTATAAAAAATAAACTTCCTTAAACCTATTTCAAGTTAAGGGTCTATCAACATTTGTACTTACCTTGGGAAAAATATCCTTCCATCATTCACAAAACGTCTCTTTCTAATGCAATTGAAGTAAAGACAATCATCTGTTGTAAAATAATGTCTCTATATATTTCTTCGAAACTTAAGCGTAAAAGGATTCATAAATCCTTTAAACAACAAAGCATTTAGCTTAATTATATTTCTCTGTATCTTATGCATAAATCCACTTTTCCCCTTTTTAAGTGTCTACCATTACTAAATTAACAATGCTAGGCACTGCTCTAGTCTGCTTATCAAGTCTATGCTATAAGTTATCTGATACATTCATTTTCTCAAAAGCATGAGTAAGAGCTTATCTTAGCTCATCTCTTTCAACTTCAGATTCTCTCATACCTCAATTATATTACTAATATGAATCATATTATCAACAAGTTCGCTTCTAGGAACCACAGATTCAGACTCAACCTCGACTTATCAAAAATATTGTTGGCCTATTACGCCCTCTCGAATCAACAAGTCTAACTCTAGCTCTAGCGCGTCCACGTGTCATCCTCAGACTATTCATTATAATTTACTTTAATCTTCCACTTTCTTACTTTTTATGCAGTCTACAGAATCATACAACCTAATGCTCTGATACCAAAATTGTAACGACCCATCCCGGATTGGCCACCCCGAAACGGTGTCATCATATTTTGAGAATCCCAGCACGACACATATATGTAGCAATAAAAATAAAATATCACCACAAGAACTTACATCAATCCGTAAAATGCATGAAGATTTACAAATTTTTTTTTTCATTTTATTTTCTCATTAGTCTGAGGATGATGACACATACGCGGCTTATAGAAAATGATTTCTTCTGAACCTCAACTCACCAAACTATTTGCCAAGCCTGTTACCTGAAAAATCATTGTACAATGAGGGGTGAGCTTCACAAGCTCAGTGAATTAAATTTACTAAAAGTATTCCAAATTCCATAAATAGTCCTTTAATATTTAATCTTTTATTCTTCTCTATCAATATCCTCTTCTCAATCATTAATCCACCTTAAGACCATCAATTATCTCCTAATTACCTCGTAATGAGGTTCACATCATAAAACTATTTAACTAAGTCTTAACATCATAACTGTCTCTTTCTATGAGACTCAACCATTTATAATTAAATTCACAATAATGTCTCACATCTCAACATTTCAATAATCTCATTATCATAGCTGTCTTTTTTTATGAAACTCAACCATCTATAATTAAATTGACAATAATATGCCACATCTCAGCATTTCAATAATCTCATTATCATAGCTGTCTCTTTTTATGAGACTCAGCCATCATACACGACAATATACCTCATCTCAGCTTTTCAATAATATTTTCATCATAACTATCTCTTTCTGCGAGACTCAATCATCTGTAATTATTTTCACGATAATAAATCACACATCAACATTTCAATCATACAGCAATAATTAAACAGATGCAAATGCATGAATGATTATGATGGGAACGTCTTCCCACCTGTCGACAGGTTATTATTATCTTAGACCGGCTGCCTTCCCGGTTAATTCCAGCATATACCGGCTGTCACGGTTTTTACTTTTCATCCCAGCATATACCGGCTGTCACGGTTATTTCATTAAACTGGCTGCCTTCCCGGTTCTTTCGGTTATATTATTAAATGCATATGTGCATGAACAATGATATGAACAGTAATATAAACAGTAATATAAAAACAATATAAAGATTCAATTCACTTAATTTGGCTATCTTGATTATCCACAAATTTTATATAACAAAGCTTCTAAAAAAAAATTTCTTACATCCAATCATCCTGATTTTTCTCAAATTATAAAAATTCCACTAAATTATTCTCTTCCCAAATCACATCAAATAATCCATTAAAGTCTGTCAATATCCACTAAAATTCATCTCAAATCATCCATCGAAATTTGTCAAGATCCACTCAAATTCATCTCATCATAATTCGTATTAAAACATCAATATGTCTCATCAATAATTTATATATTGCTTTTATTCTTAAATAAACTTATGATTTCCAAAAATATCATTTCTCACCGAAAACTATTTCTACATGTCCAAATTTCCTATCATACCCATAAATCAATTTTTCATCTAACACCTAAGCATATTTTAATAATATTAAAATTAATATTATCTCCAAATAATTGATTTTTATTTAGACTACTTGAAGTAAATCCAACTCACCCTGTAGCACTTAAAGCTACCCGTGGGTCACCTTCTTGCCTTTCCCAGTTCTTCTCAGAAATATCTCCCGTTGTAAATAGTCAACACCTGACATAATATTTGTATAAAAAATTTCTAATTATTTCTTAAATTCATCATAAACCACTCCCTATGAAAATTCCCACTTTGAGCTCCGAGAATTTCATATATCCTAAAAATTCAAAAATACTTATTATACTATTACCTCATAATTACTGATGGCTTCTCATGATCCTCTATGAAATTCTGTAGAAAACTCTTTCAAGATTTTGCTCTTTTGACTTTTCTTTGGGTCTCTAAGTGTTTAAGGAGATAGAAAATTTTGAAGGAACTAAATGAAAATTTTGAAGTAAACTTAGTGTTTACACCTGATGCCTATATATACACGGTTTCAGTTCCACACCTTCTCCCAAATTCTCAAACGGCCAAATAAATAATATATTCAGTGGCCCTTCCCTAATTATTATACCACTCACAGACAATGGACATTTATGGCCATCATTATGGTCATAAATGGCCAGTTGAGATTTTGAAACAGAAATGGCAGCATGTGCAGCCACTTGGTCCATTTATATATATATATATATATATATATATACTTTACTTTTCCTTCACATTTTCTTTACTTTTTGACTTTACTTTTATTATTATTTTGTTTTCTATTCTATCTTCTGGAATTTGGACGTTTGATGTCCAACTTTTTTGTTTTTTTACTATTCACACTTTTTACTCTTCACATTTTTTTTAAACTTTTTTTTTCAACACTAATCCTTCACATAAAAAATATTATTTAAATTTCATGATATATTTATCAAATTACTTATTTACCCTTAATTCACGAATACGGGTATTACAATTATGTTCAACTTTTTTTTTTCTCATAATTCCAGTCTTAATCAGCAATGTTAAGCCATATTTTTTTTTTTGTCAATTTGATCAATTGATTCATCGATCTTTTTTTTTTCTATCAAATTTAACCTTATTTTTATGTTAAGGGTAATGGAGGGAAAGAAAAGGGAGGGATACATGTACTCTTCTCTTTCCTCTCCTTCAATTCCCCTCAATCCAAACATAAGGTAATGAATTTCATTTAGGATTTTATGAGTTAAATCCTTTCTATTAAAGTTACATTCTTTTACAATCCTCTTCACATATTTTCAGCATTCTGCCACTGCTAAGACGCTGATATTATTATTATTATTATTATTATTATTATTTTTTAAGGAATTGGTAATACATAATTGTCATAGGTGAGAATTGGTTATGATTTAGATGGGTTTCAGTATATGTTTATTTCATCATGAAGTTTCCACTGCTAAGACACTGAATTTTTTTTTTAAAGGAATTTGTAAATACATAATTGTCATAGGTGAGAATTGGTTATGATTTAGATGGGTTTCAGTATCTGTTTATTTCATCATGAAGTTTCCTTTTCCTCCATTCCGCTCAATCCAAACATAAGGTAATGAATTTCATTTAGGATTTTACAAGTTGAATCCTTTCTATTAAAGTTACATTCTCCACCAATCCTCTTCACCTATTTTCAGCATTCTGCCACTGCTAAGACACTGATATATATTTTTTTTAAAGAAATTGGGTACTATATAATTGTCATAGTTGAGAATAGGTTATGATTTAGATGGGTTTCAGTATATATTTATTTCATCATGAAGTTTCCACAGCTATAAGGATCAGCTTGTTGCTATGGTACTTGGATTCATTGAATGAATTGGGGGGACCAAAGGAAGACAATTTTGGACCATCTATGACATGTATAAAACAAGGCATGCTGATAAGTAATTATCCTCCTTGGTTATCTTAGTCTTTTATTTGGAAACCAGTTTCTTTTGTATAAAAAACTATTAGGGAAATAAATAACTTTTTTATAGGCAAGAAAAGAGAGCTTCTTCTCATGATTTTCCAACCTGATTCATCTGATGCAAGTCCATGTTCCCCAGCCTCTTTGGAGGCCAGTTTCTGGCTTTGATGCAGCAAGTAGAAGATATCTTTTAGGTTGTAGGCACCAGCTTTCACGGACATGTGAGGTGAAAAACAGAAGGAATAGTACAATAATTTTGTGCCAGACAATTATTAACAATTAGTTACAAGTTTTAATGGCTAAATCTGTATTTAAGATACCCAAGTTTTATGGTTGAACTAATGCATGTCATTACTTATTAGCAGCCAAGGCTATAAAGATTTAAACTTTGTACAATAATACAATTTTTTTTAAGGCAGTCCACATATTGCAGTTGGATGATTTAATACATGGAATTATTTCATATATATTCCTTACTTGTGACATATATGTATGCATGGGCTTCACAAAGAGGTTTATCATAAAGTTTAAGCCATTAGCTAATTTAAAATACTGTGGCATTGTAGCCCTTATTTTTCTGTTCTGGGTTCATATTGGCTTGGCAAAGGGCAAAAAATATGGAAGTTTGGTGGGTGTCATTATTGTTGAGGAGACTTTCATCTCTCACTTAACAAAAATGATAGGAGATCCTTGATTTCATGATGAGATAACAAAGTGGGGGGAAACAGAAAATGCTATCCAAAGGCCTAGTGACCCTCATTTCATGGTTATGAACCTTCAAAGATGTGACCCTACTAGTTGAATTGCATAAACATCATTTTCAAATGTGCAGCTGGGTCCTTGTGTAAAAGACATGGTTGCACTTTTGAGTTGATTGACTTGCCACGTGCTATGAACTCCACAGATCACAAGATTCCTATAGAGACAAATTGAGAAGCCCAAATAATTAAAAGAAAAACATGAGTTGCGTGAAAAGGACTTGGTCATTCTTTCCACTAAAACTTGTAAAAAGTGTTGGATATGATAGGCCACTCCTAAAGCATCTTTTCTTTACTTGTGATCTAAGACAGAAAAACAGAGAGATCAGAAGAAAGAAAGAAAGAACCCATCAATTAATGCACATAGTGAACTATGATTAATATGATTGAACCAACATTAAAAAATAAATAAATTTCCATGAACAAAAGATATTTAATTAATGAGGCACGAACAGAGATTTTCTTCACTTTAACTTACATAATCGATCCTTCCAATCCAGCACTCTTATAAAAAATCCTTGAAGGAACAGCAAATCTAGCTGAGAATGACCGAAAGACGTTATCAGGATCAACCCTCATCAAAATTCTGCGAGTACGTATCAGGATCATAAGGAACATTAACACGAGTAGTGGTGATCGATGAACAATAAAAAAATCTCTTATTTTCCCTCTTTATCTTCCTCCACAACAATTTCCACCTCGGTATCTTTGATCTCGTTACCAACACATCCAAGGAAAGGATCTGATCATAGACGCTTTTCGCATACCTTTCACTCCATTTGATGTTTCGAGTTCTTGAGTTGCACCAGTTGTTGATGTCCATGGTGAAGGAAACAGGCAAGAAATATATGATTTTAGATCATAATAGTTCAGAGGAGTAGTGTTCTTAAGTTCTTGCACAATAGCTATTTATACAAGGAAGGTCTGTTCAAAGTCAAATTCTACTTAAAAAAAAAAAAAACCACCGATTAAGTTATAAATAGTTTTTCCACATATAATGAAGGGTATTGCAAAAATTTATTCCTGAAATTAAGTATTAACTAAAATGTTAATAAATTTTTTTAATTTAATGCACGTGCCAATGAATGTGTATGTACCGTACAGCTATGAACTAGCCCAAATAAGAAAAAAAGGGAAACTAAAACCATAATTATAGATGACAATAGATAGGTTAATTGTGAAATTTACCATATCTATATTTGAAATAGTTTAGCTACTTAACTACTCAAGCCTGTTTATTTTGTACTTTTAAAATCCAAACCTGTAACTGCAAACTATTTAATAACCCGTTACTAATCGAACCCGTGTAATTACGAGTTATTGGAAGCGGTTACTCATAAAAATAACTGAATTCGAACTTGAATCATGACTTTTTAACACAAGTTTAAGAAAACACCAATTTTCTGATGGTATTAAACCAAAATCAAAATAATTGAGAAGAAAACTTAAACAACCAAGATCCTCCATGTCAAATCACCGAGAACGAATAGAGCATAAGCATACCTTGATCTATGAGAATGAGATGGCTATGGGTTTCGGATCTTCCAATTCGATACGTATTCCCTTAGAGAAGTG